>CATIWF010045616.1:0-21143 GCA_949630135.1 Balakata baccata
AGATGTAAAGAATGAGCAAAATGGCTTAGGATGAGATCTAAAATATGAGAAAACTATTTTGAGCTGGTTCGCGATAAGATCGCGGTGAAAAATCTCTCAAAGGGTTGATGGGCCCCAACTGGCCTGGCAGGCCTGCCAATTGGCCTTCCTAGGCCTGCCCAGGAGGGCTGCTGCGCTTGCCAGCGCACAGCAGCTGCCAATGACCCTTAAATTGGCCCTTAATGGCCATTCACTAATCATAACTCTCATTTTTCTCCTCTCTTAATTTTGGTCAACCAAACTGATTTTCTTTTAGATCTAAAAGACTCCAAAAGATAGAAAATTGACAAGAAAATTTTTTTGGGAGATCATTGCTAGCACTTTGAGATATGTTTAAGCCATCTCCCTAGTGGTTTCATCCTCTCATCTTCGTATGGATATTGTTAGAGATAATCCAAGATTGGATTGTTGTAGTTTGCTACAACCCAACAAAGTGAGAAGTTGAAGAAAAATCAAGAAATTATAAATGTATAAATTCTTAATTTTCTTTAGTTAAATTAGTTTTAATTGTCACATGTAAATTCCTTTGATTTGAGTTTTGAAAATTTTTATTTTCCACTATGTAATATGTATATGATACATGCTCAAAACCCATCATTGGTATCAGAGCCACCTTGTGTCCTTTAAAATTAATTTTAATTTAAGGTGCAATTGGATTGCATGGTTTTGATGATTTTGGATCTTTTGATTTGTAAAATTGAAATTAATTTGTAAAATTTATTTTAAATATTTTTCTTTCTATGATCTGATCATAAGATGATTGAGGATGATTATGTTGATTGAAAAATGGTTTGAATATAATTCAAATAATTAATTTCGAATTTATTACAAAACTGTCTAAAATTGCATAGTTGATGAACATGTAATGTTTTTTGACTTAATTGTTAGGGATATTCATATTTTTCTTGTAATTTGATTATAGAAAAATTATTTAGACATATTGGGAATGTGTTTAAGCCTCTTGAAGTGTCCAATAATTAATTAAAAATTATTTTAGTTAATTTTTTAAACAAACACCGAAATAGGACTGTTTTGTGTACCCAGCAGAACTGTTTTGTTTGAATTTTTTTGTATGTGAATATATCATTTTCAGCACCTTGAAATATTTTTTATGTGATTAAAAATATGTTATTTTGATGTTAGATGCATGCCAAAACTAATTTGCTCAAATTTAAATTTCCAAATTAATTCTAGACAGTAAATGGGTCGTTTTGAGCATCTTATGTGTTGGTTTGTTTGTCTTAATGATTTTGGATTGAGCCAAAATTATTTTGTTAGACTTGATCTGATCTAAAGATGCTTAGAATGATGATTTGAAGTTCTAGAAATTTTGAAAGTTTTTGGAAATTAATTTTGAATTAATTTAAGTTGAGCAAATGACATATCTAGTATGACTAGAAAGTGGCATATATGTTAAAATTAAATTGTTTAATTTTGATATCTTAATAATTTGATTTTAAGGTGAATCAATTTTGAATTAATTCTGAAAATATGAAATTTAATTTAATTTGACTAACTATTAAATTTCACATTAAAATGACATATAAAATTAAATTGACCGAAACAACAAAGTAGGCAATATCAACTTTCAAATTAATGATGGGTTTTGAGCATGTATCACATGCATATTATGTAGCGGAAAATAAAAATTTTCAAAACCCAAAACAAAAGAATTTACATGTGCCAATTAAAAAAAATTTAATCAAAGAAAATTCAGAATTTATACTTTTATAATTTCTTGATTTTTCTTCAACTTCTTACCTTGTTGGGTTGTAACAAACCACAACAATCCAATCTTGGATTGTCTCTAACAATATCTACGCAAAGATGAGAGGATGAAACCACTAGGGAGATGGCTTGAACATATCTCAAAGTGCTAGCAATGATGTATGTTCATATGAGAAGAAAATTAAACTCTTTAATTTTCTTGTTGTCTCTAAAAATTTTTCTTCTCCCAAAATATTTTTCTTGTCAATTTTCTGTATTTTGGGGTCTTTTAGATCCAAATGAAAATCAGTTTCATTGACCAAAATTAAGAGAGGAGAAAAATGAGAGTTATGAATAGTGAATAGCCATTAAGGGCCAATTTAAGGGTCATTGGCAGCTACTGCGTGCTGATACTTGCAGCAGCCCGCCTGGAAGGCCAATTGGTAGGCCTGCCAGGCTAGAGGGCCCGCAAGGGCCCGTTAACCCTTTGAGCAATTTTTTCCCGCGATCTTATCGTGAACCGACTTAAAATATATATATTTTTTTCATATTTTGGATCTCATTCTAATCCATTTTTCTCATTCTTTACATCTCCTAAGCGTGTGACCCATTAGGTTCCCAGTTATGTTGGCCACTTAAATTATCAAATAATTTAAGCAAATCTTGAGCAGTATCTAGCAACACATCATGATCCCCAATTGACCGGAAAGTCAGTGGTTTGGCTATGAACCTTTCCATAGACAACAATATGTGCAATTCATCCTTTCACCATCCTATACCCCACTCGGTTCAGAGCATGGACTATGTGTCAGCTCCTACTAGATTGACTACATCACACCTAGCCCAAGTGATTTTAGATCTTATCACTGAAACTCATTACTCAATTAGACATGTCACTGAAGACCATCTTCATGATAGTTTCACTCTGCTCATAGATTCCCGAATAATAATCCCAACAAAAGGGCGTGGGTATACTCTCCCTCTATCAGGAGCGGTGATCCTCTATTGGCTACCCAATTACCTTCGAATATCTCAAACTGTACCTAATCACCACCCTATAAGCGACCTCTATGAGGCAACAAGGAAAGGAGTCAAAGCACATAATCAGTATCCAAGATATCCTTGAGTACCTCAAGTCTAAGGATACATGCACCATTGCTATGATGAGACTATCATTGACATTTGAATAGATAATCCATATGATCGTCGTATAGCAGGTCATCCAATGTACTTGACTACTCATAATAACCATCCACATGTGAACTTTAAACATTTCATGTTCACAGCTTATGAGATCTACTGCTTGATCCAATCATGGAGTATAACATGTGCTAGTCTATCCGGATCAATAATATCCCATCTTCTTGATCCTATGACTAGGGATAATTTTAGATACTAACGTAATTACACATGACAGGAATCTCATTATCATGATCCCATCATGATTTCCTTCATGCTATGTTTCATATCATGGACTTTCATTAATCAGTTTAAGATCTATATCAATTCATACGCAAATGAATACTAATATAATGAAAGAAAGCCTTTATGAATGTGTACACTAAGTGCTTAAGACGATTGCCTTTTGGGCACATCTCTAACATTGTCAACCCCCCCGAGCGATTTTTTCTTGCGATCTTACTGCGAACCAACTTAAAATAATTTTCTCATATTTTGGATCTCATCCTAAACCATTTTGCTCATTCTTTACATCTTCAAAGCGTGTGACCCATTAGGTTCCCAGTTATGTTGGCCACTTAAATTATCAAATAATTTAAGCAAATCATGAGCGGTATCTAGCAACCATCATGATCCCCAATTGATCGGAAAGTCAGTAGTTTGACTACGAACCTTTCCATAGAGAACAATATGTGTAAACTGTCCTTTCACCATTCTATACCCCACTCGGTTCAGAGCATGGACTATGTGTCAGCTCACTGACCATGTCACACCTAGCCCAAGTGATTTTAGATCTTGTCACTGAAGACCATCTTCATGACAGTTCCACTCTGGCTAGAGATTCTCAAGTAATGTCCTAACAAGTGGCCATGGGTATACAATCCCTTTATTCGGAGCAGTGAATCCTTTATTGGCTACCCAATTACCTTCGAATACCTCTAGTTATACCTAATCACCAACTTATGAGCAACCTCTATGAGGTAACAAGGAACAGAGTCAAAGTACAGAATCAGTATTCAAGATATCCTTGAGTACCTCAAATCAAAGGATACTTGCACCATTACTATGATGAGGCTATCATTGACATTTGAATAGAATATCCATATGATTGTCTCATAGAAGGTCATCCAATATACTTGGCTACTCTCAGCAAGCATCCATATGTTAACTCTAAACATTTCATGCTTATAGATTATGAGATCTACTGCTTGATCCAATCAAGGAATATAAAATGTGCTAGTCTATCCGGATTATTAATGTCTCATCTCATTAATCCTATGACTAGAAATAATTTAGATACTAACATAATTACACATGGTAAGAATCTCATTATCATTATCTCATCATGATTTCTTTCATACTATATTATATATCAAGGACTTCATTAATTGATTAAGATCATTATCAATTCATATATCAAATGAATACCAAATTAATGAAAAATGTCTTTTATTAATTAAATAAATATGTACAATAAGTGCTAAAGGTGATTGTCTTTAGAGCACTTCTCTAACACCAATGACTGTGTATTGTATTGAATGAGTATAAGGACTTGCATGAGTGTGCTAAGTGTGGTGTGTCACGCTACAAGCATGGTAAAGTATCTTCTGAAGATAAGAAAAGGCCTCCAACTAAAGTATTATGGTATTTGCCAATAATACCAAGATTCAAATGCTTGTTTGCAAATGCTAAAGATGCAAAGAACTTGAGGTGGCATACAAAAGGTAAGAAACATGATAGCAAACTCAGGCATCCTGCAGATTCACAGCAGTGGAGAACAATTGATTGCATATTCCCTGAATTTAATGGTGAAGTCAAGAATTTGAGGCTCGGACTATCCACATATGGAATAAACCCCCATGGCAAACTGAGCAGGCAACATACCACATGGCCTATTCTTCTTATGGTTTATAATTTGCCTCCTTGGTTAAATATGAAGCACAAGTATATAATGGTGTCAATGCTGATATTAGGCTCTAAATAACTAAGAAATGATATTGATATTTACCTTTCACCACTCATTGATGATTTAAAATTGTTATGGGATGAAGGTGTACCAGTGTATGATGCATATACTGAAAGCATGTTTACCTTACATGCCTTGATATTTTGCACGATAAATAATTTTCCAGCTTACGGTAACTTGTTTAGGTATTCTATGAATGGTGCAAAAATGTGTCTTATTTGTGAAGACAATACATTGGACCAACATTTAAATCATTGCAAGAAAAATATTTATATGAGTCACTGGACGTTTCTACCTAAAAACCACCCTTACCGTAAGAAAAAGAAGCCTTTCAATGGATAAACTGAGATACGAATAGCTCGAATGTTGTTAACTGGAAAACAGGTATATGAACAGGTTTGAGATATGGAACATGTATTTGGCAAACCTTATCAACCAGTTAACAATGGCCCTTGGAAGAAAAGATCTGTATTTTGGGATATTCCATATTAGGAATATTTGTTGGTTCGATATTGTATTGATGTTATGCATGTAGAGAAAAATATTTGTGATTCTGTAATAGGGACACTATTAAACATACCGAGAAAAATAAAAGATGGTATAAAAGTTATAAAGAACATGTTAAAAATGGGCATACGGATAGAGTTAGCACCACAAGATACATGGAAGCGGACATATCTTTCCCTGACTTGTTATACGTTTCTAGAAAAGAGAAAACAAGCTTTTATGAGTGTCTTTATGGTGTTAAGGCTCCACGTGGATATTCATCAAATACAAAAAGCCTTGTTTAGATAAAAAAATTGAAGTTGGTAGGTATGAAATCTCACAATTGTCATGTTTTGATGCTACAATTCTTGCCGGTTGCAATTCAAGGCATTTTACCAAAACATGTGAGGAATGTTATTACAATACTTTATTTTTTCTTCAATGCAATCCATTCTAAGGTGGTTGATCCTAAAACACTGGATGAGCTGCAGGCTAATATTGTTGTTACTCTATGTCAATTTGAAATGTATTCTCCACCTTTATTTTTTAACATAATGGTGCATTTGGTTGTTCATCTTATGAGAGAGATTAAATTATGCGGTCTGATATATTTGAGACATATGTATCCTTTTGAGAGATTCATGGGTATCTTAAAACAGTATGTGAGGAACCGGTATCGACCTAAAAGTAGTATTATTAAAGGTTACTCAGTTGAGGAGGGTATTGAATTTTGCACTGACTACTTATCAGGCGTTGAACCTATTGGAATTCCTAAATCTCGTCATGAAGGAAGGCTAGGAGGTAAAAGAACAATTGGATTTAAAACGGTTTTACCTAATGCTCAAATGCGTCATAAATCACACCTCATTGTGTTGCACCACATTACAGAGGTGCATCTATACTTAGAAGAGCATATGACCATTTTAAGGCATCTAAATCCTTCTAAAAATGAGATATGGTTAACAAATGAACGCAATCGTTTTTTTATTGGATGGTTTAAGGACCGAGTGATGCACCAATTGTCAAAAGAGCCGAATGAAGTAAATAAACCATAAAATGTTTAGCATATGGCCTTAGGATGTACATACAGTCTTATGAAGGATATGACATCAACAGATATACATTCTACACTAAGCGTCAAGATGACAAAAGCACAATGCAAAATAGTGGAGTTACTTTGATAGTTTCATCAAGAGAATTTGCTAGTTCTAAAGACAACATTCTAATTGATCATATTACGGAGTAATTGAAGACATTTGGGAGGTAGACTTCAAGAAATTTAGTGTTCCTCTCTTCTGATGTAAATGGATTGAAAACTGATGAGGTGTACAAGTTGATGAGCTAGGATTCACATTAGTTGATTTTAGTCGGTTGGGCTATGAAGATGATCCTTTCATTCTCGCTTTACAGGCCAAATAAGTATTTTACGTTATTAACCTAGAGGATAGTAAATGGTTTATTATTCTTCAAGGTAAGAGATGTATTGTTAGTATTGGTGATGTGGTAGATGAGGGAGAGTATGATCAGTTTGATGAGACTCCCTCGTTTTCCATTAGGCTACCCATAGCAGTAGATGAAGAGATTTTAGATACAAATTACATGCATGTTGATCATAATAAAGGCTTATGGATCGAAAATCGCCAATAATTCATTTAGATATTTCCATGGTATGTTTTTTTTATTTGTAGTATGATTAATATGGTTTATAATAATAATTAACAACTACTTGTTATATTCTTCTTATTTCTCATTCAAATAAAATGATTTTATATTAGATTATACTAAAAGGTTTTTTATGTTGCTTATGTTGCAGGATATCATGTCTTCACAACCAAGAGACTCTTAGCAGCAAAGTAAGAAGAAGACTAGGGGAGCTATAAAATGCAAAAAATTAAAAAAGACTACAGACTAACATAATACTATAGAGTTCAATAATTAGGGAAATCCAGTTCCTATATTAGGGTGGTAGCACGTACCCAAATAAAGATCACTATCAAAAGCCGGAATCATGTTGATAAGGGTCTTAAGGATATAATGTAGGACAATATCAGGGTTAGTTACTAATTGTGAAAATTTTTAACAAACTTGAAATAAATGCATATAATGTCCGGAAAAATAATAAATCTTTTTTTTTTTTCCTGATACGGTTCAATATTGAGGATATTATAGATAATAAGACTCATGTATTGAGAAGTGCAGGGAAGAGATGGAAGGACTTCAAATACCGATTGTGTAAAAATTACATAATTGACAATCCCGAGAAGAAGATATTGATGGAGAAATATAGTTGTATCACTGCTGAGGATTGGGAGGAGTTTCAGTTGGCACATAAAATAGAAGAATATAAGGTACTAATTAAAGTGGAATGCATTTTAAAGTTACAATTTTATTGATTTCATGTCACTTCCTTATTTATGTATTTATTCAATCTAATGTTACTGATTTCTTCATTTATTTTGTTTTTGTTAACAGCAAATGAGGGAAAAAAAACAAGTCAAATGCAGCCAAGAGCAAGCATCCACATTACTTGGGTCGCATAGGCTACTTTGGTAAAAGGCCCATTTGGATGGTTGAGGATCCAATCGCTTCATTCTCTTCATTGTCATCAATGGTTTCTGATGTAACCTAAACATATGATAGGAATCTCAACTGGATTAGAGCCCGAACAAAGAAGACTGACGAAGAAAATTATACAATCTCAATTGAAGAGACTACAAAGGTTGCAGAAAAAGTGGTATGTATAACTTTTATTTATTTTGCTTGACGTCCAAAATCTGACATATATAAATAAATATGTAATGAGGTTTGTAAATTTAATATATGATGACATGAAAATGGTTATATTACTATGCATGATACATGTTTTATGATGAGAAAGGACATATGATACACACAGATATTTGAGTTTGGTTTTTGATGTCTATATGGTGAATAGGAGGCATTACGAGAGGAAGTAGCACAAGGAAAATGGGTACCAGATAGGCATGATGACATATTGACACATGCAATTGGCAAACCCGAATATTTAGGCTCTGTTCGTGGTGTTGGCAGTGCGGTGACCATTAGGTTATTTTTTGGTAAACAAGGATAGAAGAAACAATCCACCTCCATCTCAGTAGAAGAAATCAAGGCTGATATGGGGACCAAATTCGAGGCTAAAATGGTAGCTTAGCAAGAATTTTTTCAGTCCTAGCAAGTAGTGTTACAAAAAAAATTATCATTACTTTAGAGCATGCTTGTTATGCAGTAGGAGACTAATAAACCATCTCAATTTGTCCCTAAGATAGAGGTGGGAACAGGTCCTTCTCATGGTGTCCCTATGTTGAGTAGCTGCCACTTTGTTAACCCACAATTTCCAATTGGAGAAATATAGGTAAAAATTTTGAATTTCATAATCACCACTTATACTTTCGTTTTCACATACACTAACGCTGATAACTATACTTTAAGAGTTGCTAATGTTGTTTTTTCATGATTTTATAGGCAAATACATTGTGCCGGCTTGCTCTTAAAATTAAAGATGATACGGTGATTGTGGCAAGGGGTATAGTTTATCCATCGCCAGCTGGTTCTTTGATTCACAGTGTACCATTACTACCTAGTCACGTGAAGGTGTCTGTGGATTTCTCATCTCCTGAATATGAACAAGAAT
The DNA here is from genome assembly GCA_949630135.1 of Balakata baccata. Taxonomy (NCBI): domain Eukaryota; kingdom Viridiplantae; phylum Streptophyta; class Magnoliopsida; order Malpighiales; family Euphorbiaceae; genus Balakata; species Balakata baccata. The sequence goes on from CATIWF010045616.1 coordinate 9,030, forward strand.
AGCCCCCCCCCCCCCCCCCCCCGTTCCTACATATGAAGTTGAAACAGTAAGGCTAGCACAAGTCAGTTTCTTCAATGGCCACTAGATCTCGTGCTCCTTGGTGAGGTAACAATTCTTCTTTCATTTAATGCTATAAACACCTACCGCTTAATTTTCATTTATGTTATAGTAATATTATAATATATTATTAATTAATAAGAAAATAAATCGCAACTATCAATAAAGGCACCATTGGATATAGAAGGTAGCAGTTTATCAAAATGATCTGCTACAATAAAACATTTGACTTTGGTTAGTGAGAAAATTTTGGCAACTTTGAGTGGCAATATGCTATACATGCATGACTTTATTGCCAGACTAGAAGCTGGATACATTTTCGAAATTTCTCCTACGTCCACATTATTTTGGCTTTCGCCAAATACTATACATAAGATAATGATAGGACTGGAAGATATCGCTCAACTCCTCTCCATGGATATGATTGATATCTCGGTCATTCACATATTTATGATGTAAAATAAATCTATATTTTCTCATTCGTAAAATCGAACTACTATATTCAAATGTAGTATTAACTTAGGTCAAATTTATGATTTGTGCATGCAAGTCTCTTCATAAATTGTGCATTCAGTCATATGCATCCATTGGTTTTCTTTATCTGTATATGTTATCTTTGATAAATACATCTAAGACCGAGAAGGTGCAGAATTATATGATATCTGCCACGTTGGCGCAAAAAGATAAAAAATTTATCCTAATGCCTTACATTGAAAAGTAAGATAAAAATTCGAATTCATCTATTTTTTGCTTAACTTTTTATTCTAACATTCCTTATCCATTAAAATATATTTTTAATATCTATAGTACACGTTGGATGTTGATTGTCTTCTATTGTGAACGGTCGGAGATCTTTTTTATGGTTCCTCTAGGCAAGACTGATAAAGTCATAATTATGAAAAAACTCAATGCCATGTAAGTTATATTACTAGCTAATATATATATATATATATATATATATATATAATTCAATTTTCAATATATCTAGTGCATGCTTTTATATAAACTTATTTTTCTAGAGTATATAGATTGTATCATGTACAAGGTAGGAAAAGTTTAAGCAACACACTGAATTGGAATCTCATTACGGTATTTATCATTGTTTCTATTTTTTAGTTAGATTGAAGTACTTTTTCTTTAATTTAGTTAAATGATACTTTATTTCTTTTTCTGAAGTACCTGAAAGAAATCGGTAATATTGAATGTGGGTACTACATTATGAGGTATATGTATGAATTTTTAACTCGGCATAGCATGGAGATTACATTGCATAAGGTATGCAAATTAATTTATTTTACATATGATAACTAACTATTTTAATTATTATCAGATTTTTTGATTTGCCTTTAATTTCTTTGTAGGTTTTTAATATCGGACCATATACTCAAAAGAATATAGATGAGATTTGACAAATATGGTATGATTTCTTTGTAAGTGATTGTATATGAATTTTTAATATCTTCGATTGTGGATATTAAATGTTGAGTATTTATGAATTGTGTGTGTGTATATATATATATATAAATATTGTTGAGTATAGATTTATATAAATTGAGTATTTATGAATTGTTATGGATATTAATTGTACATTATTATCCAATTGTTAATGAGAATATATAGATGGATGTTATTAATTTGGACAATGTTGAATAGTTAGGAATATAGGTAGATAATTTATATGTTGTATTTGTGTCTATTTGAGGCAGTTGGTCAATTATAGGTTTTACAAGATTCTATACATATGAATAAATGCGGAATAAATTAAAAGAAAAATTTTTTTGTGGCTATTCTTACAAAAGCCAGGCACAAATAACTAGTCTTTTGTGGCTGTTGTTACAAAAGCCAGATGCAAATGATATATCTTTTATGGCTATTGTAACTAAATTCATACACAAATGTTATATCTTTTGTAGCTGTTGTAACGAACTCCAGGCACAAATGATATAACTTTTGTGGCTATTGTAATTAAAGCCAGACGCATTTAATAAATCTTTTGTGGTTGTAGTAACTAATGTCAGGTGCAAGTGTTATATCTTTTGTGGCTATTGTAACGAACGTCAGACACAAATGATATGTCTTTTATGGCTGTTGTAATTAAAGTCAGACGCATTTGATAAATCTTTTGTGGCTATCATCAATAGCCACAAAAATTCAATCTATTATTTGCAACTTCTACATTTGTGGCTTCCCTATGCCAGACGCAAAAGATGAAAAACAGCAACCACAAAAGACCATTTTTTTTATTAGTAAAATGACTCATATTTTTGGATCCTATCCAAAACCATTTTAATCCTTCTTCACACCTTCAAAGTGTGTGATTCATTAGGTTCCTAGTTATGTTGATCACTCAAATCAACACTTGACCTCGAGCAAGTCATGAGCGGTATCTAACAATATATCAGGTCCTCCCAATTGATCGGAAGTTAGTGGTTTGACTACAAACTTTTCCATAGACTATATCTGTGCAATTCGTCCTTTCACCATTCTATTTCTCACTCGGTTCAAAACATGGACTCTGTATCAGCTCCCGCTAGACTGACTACGTCACATCCAAGTAATATTAGATATTGTCATTGAGACTTATTACTCTATTAGACATGTCATTGAAGACCATCTTTATGACATTTCTATTCTGACCAGAGATTCCCGAGTAATGATCCTGACAAGAGGCTATGGGTATACAATTCCTTTATCAGAAGTTGTGAATCTTATGTTGGCTACCCAATTACCTTTGAATACCTCAAGTTGTACCCAATTACCACCCTATAAGCGATCTTTGTGAGGCAGTAAGGAATGCAGTCAAAGCACAAAATCTGCATCCATGATATCATTCAATACTTCAAGTCCAAGTATACTTGCAACATTGCTATGATGAGACTATCATTAACATTTAAGTAGATAATCTGTATAATTGTCTTATAGCAGGTCATCCAATGTACTTGACTACTCTTAGCAAGCATCCACAAGTTAACTATAAACATCTCATGTCTATAGTTCATGAGATCAACTACTTGATCCAATCAAGGGGTATAATATATGCTAGTCTATCTAGATTAACAATGTTTCATCTTATTAATCCTATGACTAAGGATCTTTTATATACAAACACAATTGCACATGATAGAAATCTCATAAGTATGATCACATCACGATTTCCTTCATGTTGTGTTTCATATCATGGACTTTCATTAATTAGTATAAGATCTACATCAATTCATGTGTAAATAAATACCAATATAATGAAAGAATGTCATTATAAATGTGTACACTAAGTGCCTAAGGCGATTGCCTTTTGGGCATATCTCTAACATATGTTACTTTGTGCGCTTCCAATTGTTGATTGACTATCACAATGTATGCATATTGGCGGCACGAGACTTTCCCATTCTGGAATATCTTCTCCAAAAAGGCGTAGTCATTCAGCTTCTTCATCACATTTGTCTAATGCAATAAACTCATATTTCATCGTGGATCTGGCTATAACAGTTTGTTTAGAAGATTTTCAAGCCACAACTGCACCAGCTAGTGTAAACGCATAACCTCTAATGGAATTTGAATTTTTTATATCAGAAATCATGTTAGCATCATTGTAACCTCCTAGTACAGTTGGATATTTGATATAATGCAGTTTATAATCACGAGCATACCCTAAATACCTAAGTACTCTTACAATTCATTTCCAGTGATTAGGTCCTAGATTACTCATGTATCGACTCGGTTTGCTCGCTGCATAAGCAATATCTGGTCTTATACAACTCATTAAGTACATCAGACTGCCAATCACACGCGCATATTCCACTTGAGACACTTTCTTCTCTATTCTTAGATAAATGATGGCTCAAGTCCAATGGAGTTCTAGTAATACTAGTATCTTCTTTACTAAATTTATCTAGTATTTTATCCACATAATATTTTTGACTTAAAGTCAACCCATCTAATCTTCTAGTAATTTTAATTCCTAGAATCACATATGCTAGTCTCATATCTTTCATATCAAACTTTGAATTTAATATATCCTTAGTAGACTTAACCATCTTGTCATTAGTGCTAATAATGAGCATGTCATCAATATATAGACATAGTATGACACAGCCATCACTAGTGCCTTTGACACAAATATGTTTATCACACTTATTGATTTTGAAGCTGCTAGATAGCATTGCACTATCAAATTTCTTATATCACTACTTAGGCACTTGCTTCAATCTATACAGAGATTTACCAATCTACACACTTTCTTTTCTTGTCCTAGGATAATGAACCCTTCAGGTTGTACCATGTAGATCTCTTCATCTAAATCTCTATTTAGAAAAACAGTTTTTACATCCATTTGATATATTTCAAGATTGTGCAATCCAGCAATCACTATAATCGTTCTTATTGAATTGATTTTGGTTACAAGAAAATAAGTATCAAAATAATCTAGGCATTCCTTTTGCATGTAACTTTTAATCACAAGTCTAGTTTTATACTTATCAATTGATCCAACTGTCTTCATTTTTTTTTTATGATCCACTTGGATTCTAGTATTTACATCCTGGAGGTAAATCAACTAATTCCCAAGTATGATTCTACATGAAGGAGTCAACCTCACTCTTAATGTCCTTTTTCTAAAGAAGACCTTTTGAAGAGCTTACTACCTCATTATAAGTTTGAGGTTCTACCTCTAATATGTAGGTCAGAAAATCTGATCCAAAAAACTTTTCTGTCCTTATTCTTTTACTATGCCTGAGCTTTATCTTAATAGGCTCATTCTCAAAACCAAATTCTTCATCATTAAATTGATCTTGATTTTGACTATTTCCAATAATAACTTTAAGAGATTACTTGGACGAATTCATCTCTTCTAAAGTCTTACAAGAAAATATATGTTCAAAGAATAATGCATTCCTTGATTTCATTATCGTGTTCTTATGAATATCCGAAATTTCTTATTTATGCATAAGAAATCGATATACACTACTATTATGTGCATATCCAACGAAAATGCAATCAACTGATTTTGGCTCAATATTCACTTTCTTTGTCGTAGGAACAGCCACTTTAGCAAGACACCCCTATACTCGCAAGTATTTATAGGAGGGTTTTCTCATTTTCCACAATTCATAAGGAGTTTTGTCTTGCTTACTACAAGGTACCTTATTTAAAAGGTAGTTAGCAGATAATATGGCTTCCTCCCACATATTCTCTGGTAACCCATAACTTATCAGCATTGCATTCATCATTCTTTTCAAGAAACAATTTTTTCTTTCAGCCATACCATTAGATTGTGAAGAATAAGATGTTGTGATCTCATGTATAATTCCATATTGTGCACAAAATTCACCAAATTGCGCCACATATTCATTACTACGGTCACTTCTCAAACCTTGATTTTCCTATTGAGTTGATTTTCAACCTCAATTTTATAGAGTTTAAATTTCTCTATACCTTCATCTTTGCTCTTAAGCAAATATACATAACAATACTTTGTACAATCATCTATAAATGTGATATAATACTTGTTTCCACCCCTTGTTTGAATAAATTTTAAATCATATACATCACTATGGATTAAATCAAGCAATATAGTTTCTCTTTCAACATTTTGAAAAGATGATTTGGTTAGTTTTGCCTCAACACAAATTTCACATTTATATTTTTGATCAATATGAAAATTAGGTATGTGGTCCAAGTTAATTAACTTTTTCAAGGAATTATAATTAACATGTCCTAGTTTTACCATGCCATAAATTGGAAGACTGAAGCAAATAAACATAAGAGATACTTTCATTATTGTGTTTAATAACAATTACAATGAGCTTAAAAAGCCCAACTAGAATACCCTCTACCCATATACATTCCACCCTTGGACAAAATAATTTTGTCCAACTCAAAAATCATTTTGAACCCATACTTGTTCAACAATGAACCTAACACTAAATTCTTACGAATATCAAGCACATACAATACATTGCTTAGAGTCAATTCCTTTCTAGAATTCATTTTTAGCACCACATGTCATTCACCAAGAACTTTAGAAATGGCAGAATTGCCTATAAAAAATCTTTCTTCGCTCTTCAGTTTGAAGGTAAAGAACATCTCATAGTCTGAGCAAATGTGCCTTATGGCACCAATGTCAATCCATTATTCTTTTAGGTTAGACCCAACCATGTTCACTTCTGATATCATAGTAGCAAGGTAGATATTAGAAACCTCTTGAGTAATATTTTGCAAGAGATTTGTTTCATTGCTCCTTTTCTTCTTTTAAGAGCTTGCAATCAGAAGCTTTATGACTCATCTTGTAACAATTAAAGCATTTGCCTTTGAATTTTCTTTTAGAAACTTCGCCTTTAGGACCCCTCTTGGGCTCCTTTAATTTTTTCCTTTTGGTATTTTGTCCATGTTCAACAATATTTATTTTTGCCTTAGAAGAAATCAGCCACCTTCTTTCAGAGTCTCTGTTGTCTTCTTCAATTCGAAGTCTAATAATTAGCTCCTCAATATTTGTTTCATTTCGCTTATGCTTAAGGTAATTTTTGAAATCCTTCTAGCTATGGGGTAATTTTTCAATATTTCAATCATAGCAACTATTTGGAAGATTTCACTCAAGTTCATTCTTTCAACATGAATATCATGAAGAATGCCTTGAAGCTCTTATACTTGACTTACCATAGTCTTGAAATCTACCATTTTATAGTCTAAGAAACATCCTAATATAAATTTCTTGGCGCCGACATCCTCAGATTTGTATTTCCATTCCAAAGATTCCTACAATTGCTTGGCAATCTTAATTCCACTATACACGTTGTATAGCAAATCACGTAGCCTTTTCATGACATAATTCCTACACAAGAAGTTAGAATGATGCCAACTGTCATAAGTCATCCTTGTTTGGATATCTTGCTTATTCTCTTTTAGAGTAGGAGCACCCTCAGTTAAGAACAGTGCAAAGTTCAAGGTAGTCAGATAAAACAACATTTTCTGTTATCACCTTTTGAAATTCAAACCATTGAATTTTTCTGGTTTTTCCCCATGGTTCACTAATACCGTCACAGGCACAACATGAGAGACTACCCAAGCAACAAAAGCCGATGGTTGGGAACCATATTGAATATTGGAAGTAGATATCGTGTTCTCCATTTCACTAAAAACATCAAAAAAACAATATTAATTCCCAAAAAAATTATAAATTCGAAGAATGAATTAAAAAAAAAAAGAATTTGTTTTAAGATTGTTAGGAGAGTGAGATTAATTCAATATCCGAATAAAACCACAAGAGAGAGGTAGAAGAAATCTGAGATCTGTGTACCACACGGTATTCTTAAGACAAATTGGCTCTTTACCGAAGGTGTTTAGGATAATTGGCATTTGTCTTTCAAGATATAATAAATATCAAATAGATGTTAAACACGTTCACTTACAGCGAACTGAATATATATCACACAAATCACTTGAGAAAAAGAAGAAGAAAAATGAAGTCTCAAAAGTCTTTTCAACAATTAATAGTCAAGAATTATTTATATTAGAAGAAGGAAATAAAAAATTAATTGTGATTAATCTCTTTAAAGACTGTCAATTTATACCTTTATAACATTCAAATAATTGTGAATTATTATCTCAAACATCATAAAAAAGAAGCTCAATAATTACAATTTTTCTAACGACGACTACTCGATAAAAATTGTAATTTGTCAAATTTGGATAATTAGAAGTCAACTCATACTTTAAATAAGGACGCAGATTTGTCCATGAGACTTCTGTAATACTGTGTGAATGGGACATTGCCACTGCACTTTTCAAGCTGCACATCAACCAAGCATTTAATTGAGTGCAATCCTAGAAAAACTTATGATATGTATGCACAAAGAAGGAAAGAAAAATAAGAAGAAACAGACCTGCAAAAATGATTCAACATGTTGCTGATCTCTTGGTGAAAAAGAAACTTCATCTCTCTTCTTCCGCACAAACTCGATATTATGCTCCACCTATACCACCAGAAAAACAAAAAGTATGCCATAAAAATTCCAACTACTGACATCTTAAAAAGTCACAATACACCATAGCATGCCCAAACAAAATGTCTGGTTAAATATGAAAAACAATGTAACAAGAAGAAATAAGAAAATCCGTATAATACAAATCAATGAATTGCCCTAGTTAAAGACAAGGGAAATTCCTGGTTTTGAATATTTTCTTATGAAACCCCAAAATTGTGGCAAATATGGCAAGAGCTGAACATATCATTGTCCCTGCTATATAACTAAATCCAATTCATCTTTTTCTCAAGTCCATATGGTTGGACTAGAGTATATATTTTGCATTCCCGATATTCTATGCGCAGTGAGCTCAGGATATAGCTAGTTTGTCCTTGAACTCACTAAAACAACACATTCAAATCATGTCATATCAGAGCTTTTGTGTTCATATCAATTATGTCCATCATTGTTGTTCAGGCTTCCTTGCGTGCAAGATATTAGGAAGCAAAAACATAAATATGTCAGTAGGAACGCCTTAAGAATTGAATTAATGTTAGCCATCTACTAAGGACCAAAGGATTATACCAGGGTGAGGATATTATATATGTATATTGTTAAAGTCTTACATTGGTTGGGAACTAAAAATTAATAATACTTATAATGGCTTCAATAATATTCTACTTTTAAACTAGTTTTTGTAAAGAGTTATGTTCAATATCATTATCTACCGAATATTACATGTTATAATACGGTTTGCTACTTTCAACTCAAACTCCCGCTGTTGTGGCCTCACAAGAGGCCTAAGCGTAAGAGATGAGTGTTAAAGTCCCATATTAGTTGAGAAAAAAAATTAATAGTACTTATAATGACTTGAACAATCTCCTACCTTTAAGCTAACTTTTGGAAATAGTTAGGTCTAAACTCATTATCTACTGAATTTTATACAGTACAATACGGTCTGCTACTTTCACGCTCAACCCCTCCCTGTTATACCCCTAGAGTACGCTTAAACGTGAGAGGGGAATGTTAAAGTCTCACATCAGTTAGGAATGAAAAATTAATAGTACTTATAATGGTTTGAACAATCTTCTACCTTTAAACTAACTTTTGAAAAAAAATTAAATACAAGTGTATTATCTACCGAATTTTACATATATCACAGATGACTTCTCATAGATAGGTATAGCGATATATACAACTGCATAATTTATTTTTATCATATATATCAACCAGATACATTACAAAATCCTTTTTAGGGTCATCATTTGGACAAAAACTAATGACTAAGTAAACCAGCTGTGCTAAAGTGAGCCAAAGGTAGAAAAACATTGTTGGTAAATATTTAATTATGCACCTGATCCATAAACTGCTTCACCATATGTTGAAGAGACTCGATGGTAATTATCTCATGAAATTTCCTTAAACGAATTAGTGGAATAGTTGCCAGTTCAGGAAAAGATATATGATAACTCCACTGACCAAAGTGCACTGCCAGCAGCTTCTTGGCTGAATAAACACATTCTTCTTGGAAGTTTTGAGATTGTAGCCAATGTTATGGCAACTGCAAGACAAATTTCCAAAATTAGTTTTACCTGATGTGCAATTTATTTCATGCTATATACTGTTGACACAACAGTTGGATGGCAGTTACTCAAACAAAGGAAGATGCGCACAGCTCAAGAGCAAAAGAGATATATTTGCAAGAAAAAGTGAGAAAACAGATGATATAGATAAGACAAAGATGTCATTCAAGCCAGATAAGAAAGACATCCAGAGCTGAAAATAAATTTTGATGTACAGTGACAAAATTGATAAGAACTGACCTTTATGGTAGAAGAAAAACTGAAATCTTTTCCCTGCTTCTGACCCCCCTGTCAATTTTATATTCCAAAACATCCATTGCCAAAGAAGCAACAGGGATGAAAACACCAATAGAACTGGAGAGATAGTTCAGCCATTGAACACATTTAAGTCTCAAAGGCAAATATCTGGGTCCTAGAAATAGGACGGCTACTCCATTTATGATCAGAATGATCATATGAAGCAATGGCTGAAGATCATAATCATGAATATTCTCCGACATAAATGCAACCCAGAGCTCAATGCAGTTAGCATATTGCCAACTGCATATCTTTTTTTTTTATTTTTATAAGCTATCACTTTAATTAAATGAGGGGAAAAATCAACTTGAGAAGAATTCAAAGTGATAAGACTCCACCTAAAACTAATAAATCATTAATACAGTATGAACAAGCCTCATGCTATAATAGAAAGAAAATTGCATATCTTCTTAACTGCTTCTTGGATACAAATAGAACCAAAGCATAGAATAATAACCAATTTTTCATATATTGTTAAATCAAAAGTCAAACACTCATCTTAGACAATGCTGGGTCTGAAACACGCAAATCAGGGAAACAAGGGAAAAGAACTAAGAGCATGATTATCGGTTTTTAAAACCACTTTCTAAAATCTCACATGGCATTGCAAAAGCAATTGCATTAATAATTTGCAAGCTTACAACAATAATAATAATAAAAAAAAAGCCAATTTAATGTGAATAAAAAATTTAATGGATCCCACTTTTGTTGTTTTACAATAAATTTAAATTAAATAAATTGTTAAAAATGAATAGAATGTATTATAATAGTAATTACATTTCACAAATTGAAATTGATTTTAATTATAGAAATAAAATGTATTTAAAAGTGTATTTAAAATTTAGTTGATATGGCAATTGCACAGCAATTTGCAGCGATAACGATGCTCTAACTTCCTTCTTAGCTCTAATATCCTAGCAAGTTGTTGGATAGAATCCATTGCCTTGCTAATTGATTTCTGCAAGTTCAAACAAACATAATAGCTCAACAAAAGAATTCTTTAAAAACTGTATATGCTTGAATAAAACTGGTTCCATGAACTTGCAGTGACGGATAAAGGCCTTGTATGACTTAATCCAAGCAGGTGTCAAAGCAATTTGAGTTAAGTTACAGTACTAGTGGCCACATCTCGAATTATGAGAAAAGACTGCAACGATGAAGCTTTTCACCTGTTGCCTACAAGTGAATTGATGTCTGTGTTGGAAACGCGATGGCCAATAATATAAAGATTATTAGAAATATCGAGGCATAAGAAGGATGGAAGATGGAGAATTATAAACTTATAATATATGATAAACATTTTTTTCCACTCATGCAAAGAGGGAGATCCTCCAATCTTACAATACTAATCATAAAACAGGCATATAGGGTTCATTTGATATTGAGTTTAAGAAAAATGTTTTTTAGAAAAATATTTATATTTTAAATTTTTTAAAGTTTTGAAGTATGCTTAATGGTAAAAGCCTGCAAATTGATGTTTTTCTAAAAATAGATTTAGAAAAAACAGTATATAAAAAATTTAGTCAATTAAATTAAAAAAATTCAAAATCTGTTTTTATAACACTTAATAGTAAGCAACACTAAGTATCCCTTCAAATCCCATATTAAATACTTAGACACTAGCACACTTATCTTATATATTTATATTTTACTTAATTCTAAACACTCTAATTATAATTTTATCTTTATTGTCCTACTAACAACACATACTTAATTATCACATAAAACTAGAATATAATAAATTGTAAATTATATTTCCTAACAGTCTCAATCCAATTTCAAATCTCAGCTAGTTTCCCATAATATCAAGTCAGCATTAAACATGATAGCTTTTTACATCATATCATAGTTAACTAAGGGTTTAAGCTTCTGGGAAATCAGCACAGTACACCACTGTATTTTATATTTGTTAATTTTTTATGATTTCATATTTGGTTTGTACTAAACAATTTGTTATTTTTTTTATTATTAATAATAAGATTATGAGCCCTTGAACGTGATACAAACGCTAGAATTGTATTAATCTAGTTAGGATAATTTGGTAGCATTACTGATTCTTGGCCTCAGTTTTTCATATGAAAATATATATATATATATATATATATGTTCCAAGATTATGTACATGGCTACTCATGTTCTTGCAAGAGTGGCAATTGACTTGAGTTCTGCTTGGTAAATCCCATAGCCTTCTGCATATATTTTCTTAATCAAGTTTGTAA
>CATIWF010045645.1:0-14324 GCA_949630135.1 Balakata baccata
ATAGTGCTAGATGTCAACAGTTATTATCTTGGTCATAATATATGAGTCTTATATGACTCGAAGTCCTTTGACTTGAGGTGTCAAGACTATCCTTTCATGGGTAGCAATGGAGGTGCTTTTGCCTTATACTGGGCTATCTGCGCTTAGTAATCCGGCTCGTAGTCACCACAATTAGTCATGTAGTGATATATGAGATTATCAATAGTAGGACTCGTTACCCTGTAGCACTAGGGCAAAATCCTAATAGAGTTGATATTTTGGTTCTGATAAAATAAATTCCTGGCCAAGAGAAATATGACTTATTCAATGTAAAATTGAATTATTAATTAGATTAATAATGATAAGTATTATTTGAATCAGAACGCAAATTATCACTCATTAGTATATTGACTAATAGGGTCTGACATGCTGTGACTCTAATCAATATCGGAATCATAACGAGATGACTTAATATTATGATTTATAGGTCAAGAAAATATTGGAGATTTTATCGGTAATTAAAACGAGAATTCCGGAAGGATACTTAATATATCTCGATATACGAGGAATTTAAAAATTGTGTCCGATATAATATTAAGGAGTTAATATTATATTTCTGTTTCGATAAAATTATTGACCTTATAAGTCACACTCAAAATACATTATTAGTATAGTTCATATATAGATGTGGGAAGTAATTTAGTTGAAAATTAAATCATAAAATTGATCACTTATATTTTTGACTATTTCTCCTATTTATAATTTTAATTAAAATTATAATAATTTAATTAAATTGTTAATTAAATTAATTATAGTGGTACATTAAAGTAATTATTTCATAATTATATAAAAGAAGATTGATTCTATGATTAATGGTGATAGCTAAAAATGAGTTTTGCAATTGTTGCATCTTCATTATATCATAAATCTAAAATTAAAAAAAAAAGTCAAAAAATCAGATTTTTTTTCCAGTCACCAAACCTCATTGAATGATGTTGAAATTGTATTGCCCCTTTGGCCATTTTTTGTTATCTTCTTAATCTTCCTCTAATCTCTTCTTCTTCATTTTTTCTTATTATTCTTCTTCTTCTTCTGCTTCGTTTAAATTTTTTTTTCTCTGAGCAAAAATCGTTTTTGTTCTTAAAAATTTTTCTTTCTCTCATATGATATGAGCATTGAAATGAAATATTAAGAAAAAGTTTTTAAATAGTTAGTAGCTAAGAAATTTGCCAGAATGAGAAATTTATAATCATACATCTGGGACTAGCAAAGGAGTTTCATCGACGCAACTAAAGCTTTTGGTCTTTTTGCTTGATTTACATCTTGATGAACTCGGTAATAAAATGTTTGTTTTAATCATTTTATTTTCCATTTTATTCTTAAAAATTATGGGATGATATTGGCAAAATGGATATTATCCATAAATGTTACAAAATATGTTTTGCTAAAAGTTATGGATAAATGATCAAGGTTAACATGAAAAGTGTATTTTCATGTTATGCAATATTTGATTGTATGTTTCGATAAAATTAAAAATTTTTAAAATCTATAATTTTGACCGAAATATAGAACTTTTTTCAATTCAAATAAATCTTCCGCCCTCTAACAGTAATTAATTTACTCTCGAAAAGAAAAAAAATAAAAGAATATGACAAATTTTTTCTGTCAATGCTAGTGTCTATTTGTGTCCCATTGCTAAGTAAAGACTTCCTTTTTGTCCGTAGTAAAGTCAATGATGTAGAATGTGTCCAATTCCATTGGCGCTCAGAAATCCAACAAATGGTCCCTGTCAATTATAATGGAAATATTTGGACGCCGGAATCTATATAAATTAATATACATTTCCACAATAAAATGCACATACAATAATAATTCATTTAAAGAAAATTCTTTTATAATATATATCAAGGACGGATTTAGGATGAAAGTAATGTGGACACTGGCGCTCTGAATCTCAAAATCTTTTCTAATATTCCTTAGAATTATATATATATATATAGCGGAAACATTATTTGAATTGAGCATAGCTCTAAGTCTTAGTCAAAATTATAGATTTTAAAAATTTTTAATTTTATCGAAACATGCAATCAAATATTGCATGACATGAAAACACATTTTTCATGTTAATTTCGAGCATTTATCCATAACTTTTAGCAAAACATATTTTGTAACTTTTATGGATAAAATCTATTTTGCCAAGATCTCCCATGATTTAAAGAATAAAATAGAAAATAAAAGGATTAAGACAAACCTCTTATTATCAAGTTCACTAAGGTACAAACCAAACAAAAAGACAAAAAGTTTTAGTTGTATTAATGAAAGATATATGATAACTAATTTTCTCCTTAAGACAAATTTCTAAGCTACTAATACTTTAGAAGCTTTTTCTCAGTATTTTTTTTAAATGATCATACCATATAAGAGAAAGAAAAATTTTAGAACAAAAATAAATTTTTAGTCAGAGAAAAACGAAGAAAGAGATGAAGGAGGAACTTAAATTTTTTTAGAGGAAGAAGAGAGTAATTAGAAAAAAAAAAAAGAGAAAATTAAGAAGCAGATGCTCAAAGCAGAAAATTAAATTAATAATTTAATTAAATTATGTTATGATAATTTTAATTAACACTTCAATTAAAATTATATGGGAGAAATGGTTAAAATTAATCAATATTAATTTTAACTCAAATAATATAAGTGATCATTTATAATTTAATTATCAATTAAAGTAATCCCAACATCATAAATATTGACTAGCTAAATGATTTAATTTGGGTGTGACATATAATGTCGATGAAAATATAATATTAACTTCTTAATATTATATCGGATACTATGTTTGAATTCCTAGTATACTTGGACACACTAATTATCTTCCGGAATTCTCTTTTTAATTACCGATAAAATTTCAAATATTAATTTGACCTCTAAATCATAATATTAAGTCCTCTTGTTATCATCCCGATATTAATTATGGTCACAAAGCCTGAAACCCTATTAGTCAATATATTAATAAGTGGTAATTTGCATTCTGATTAAAATAAGACTTATCATTATTAATTTAATTAATAATATTGATCTTACATCGAATAAGTCATATTTCTTCTGGACAGGAGTATACTTTATCAGAACCAAAATATCAACTCCATTAGAATTTTGTTTTGGTGTTACAGGGTAATGAGTCCTAATATTGGTAATTTAATGTCTCACTACTTGATTAACTGTAGTGACTACGAGTTGGATTACCAAACGTGGATAGCCTATTACAGGGTAAGAGCAAATCCACAGCTATCCATGAAAAGATAATCTTGACACAAGTTAAAAGATTTTGAGTCATAAAAGATTCATATATTATGATAAAGATAATAACTATTGACGTCGAATACGACATGTGCAGTTTTTGCTAGGCTTTACTGTTTGGTACCCTTAACTCTTTAAAAACTCATTGGTTTATCCAGATATTATTATATCATGGAGAATGAGATTCATCCTCAAAATAAACTATGTGATAACCTAAAGGTTCAATGAATACCCAATTCACTACCATTTTCTAGTTATGAATATTTTTAAGATTATCTTTTACTAGAAATATTTATCTCATTATTATCGACAACTTGATAATAAATTCTCTATAGATAATCAGTGGGTTGTATATTTTATAGTATGATGTAACTACTATATTCATAATTCAATCAACAACTTGAATATTTTATTTATTATGATTGTAAAATATACTCATGTCCATTATAGTATATTATTTAATACATAAAAAGAAGTGAATATATTAGGGCATGCACACCATTGATAACAAATTCCCACTTGCACTAGTGCTATTCACTACAGTATCTAAGACCTATCTTATGAAGATAATGGTCTAACTGTGCTTGTGTCATAGGTTTTGTGAATGGATTAGCTGCATTGTCAGCTGATGGAACTTTTAGCACCAAGATATCACCTCGTCCAACTATTTCTCTAATTAAATGATAACATTGCAGCATATGTTTGAAGTTCTTGTGAGACCTTACTTCCTTAGATTGTGCTATTGCCCCATTATTGTCACAATACAAAGGAATGAGACTATAAATTAATGGAACCACATCTAAATCCATTTAGAAATTCTTTAACCACATGACTTCTTTGGCAACATCTGAGACTACAATTTATTCAACCTCTGTCATAAAATCAGGAATGGTTGTTTGCTTGAAACTTTTCCATATTATTGCTATACCATTCATAGTGAACACATGCCCTGACGTGGACTTCAATTCATCTTTATCTGATTGAAAATCAGAATTTGTATATCCAATCATACTCAAATCGTCTCCTCCATAAACCAAGAACAATTCTTTAGTCCTTCTCAAATACTTAAAGATTGTCTTGACTGTTGTCCAGTACCCGTCACCTAAATCAAACTAATACCTACTAGTCAAGTTAATAGTAAATGCTATGTTTGGTTTAGTACACAACATAGCATATATTAAACTTCCTATGGCTGAAGCATATGGTATGCCAGCCATTTATGCTCTCTCTTCAGTAATTTTAGGACTCATTTCTTTATAAAGATGCACTTCATGCCTCAAGTATTAATTCTCTTTTGGAACTTTCCATCCCAAAATCTTTTTAGGATCTTTTCCAAATAGAGGGCTTGAGATAGCCCTAACATTCTCTTAGTTTTATCTCTATACAGTTTAATACTAAGAATGTAGGATACTTCTCCCAAATCTTTCATGGAAAAAGTGAATGATAACCAGACCTTTATGTTAGTTAGAAAACTAACATTGTTATCCATGATTAGAATATCTTCAACATACAAGACTAATAAAGCAATTTTGCTCCCACTAACTTTCTTGTACATGCAAGCCTCATTAGGACTTTGAATAAAGTCATAACTCTTTATGGATTCATCAAAATGATTATTCTAGCTCCTTGAAACTCAGTTAAGACCATAAATGGATCTCTTAAGCTTGCATACTTTGGAAATATTTTCAGAATCAAATCCTTTATGTTGTTCCATATAAATTTCTTCTTCAAGAAATCCATTGAGAAATGCAGTTTTGACATCCATTTGTCATATCTCATAATCATGTGTGTTGCAATAACTATGAATATTCGAATACTTTTAAGTGTGCCTACTGGAGAGAACGTCTTTTCATAGTCAATCCCTTCCTATTAGCTATACCCCTTCAATATAAGCCTAGCTTTATAAGTATCAATATTCCCTTTAGAATCTAGTTTGTGCTTATAAACCCATTTAAAACCTATTGGAACTATTCCTTTAGGTGGGTCTATAAGTTCCCAGATGTTATTTTGGTATATTGAATCTATCTCAGTTTGTATTGCTTCTTGCCACTTAAGAGCATTAATGTCATTAATTGCCTCTTCATAAGTGACAAGGTCTTCTAGTTGATCATTACTGCCAAATATGGATAACTATTAGTCATGTTCAATGGTAAATCCATACCATCTAGGAGGGCATAAAACTCTTTCAAACCTCCTAGGAGCTGAAGTAATATCTTTTATCATGTTAGGCTCAATTGACTTATCAATCTCTATTGGTTTAGCCACTTGGATTTGTTTTTCAGATGACTCTTCATCCAAAACTATATGTCTACCTTTGTCTCCTTCTTTGAGAAACTCTTTCTTAAGAAAGACAACATCTCTACTCATAATAACAATTTGTTCATCAAGTAGATAGAAATAATATCCTAAATTATTTCTAGCAGCAACATATCCAACAAATTGGCCTTTAATGGACCATTCCCCTAACTTATTTGTGTTTTACCTTTTAATATAGGCAAGACAACCTCATATCTTGAAATGAGATAATATAGGATTTTCACCAATCCATATCTCATATGGAGTGGTATCAACAGATTTAGAAGGAACTATGTTAAGAATGTATAACGTTGTTTCTGTAACATTCTCGACCATCCATACATGCATTATCACATGCATTTTATTTGGACATATTTATTTTATAAATGTCTGTCACACGAAACACATGCATACGTAGGGATTTTGGCGTAAACGTATTCACAAGATAGACTTGACACGGGTCAGTTTATCGCAATAGGACCAAGTCGTACGTGTCTAGCTATAATTTAAATAAGGACACAAGATATTGAAAATGAAATTAAATAAATGATTACATTTGAAATAAAGGAAATTTAGCATAGTTATATTAAAAAAAGACAATTTGACTAGATAGTGTTTTGACACTAAGTACTTGTAATTATGTAGAGAAAATAATAATAATAATAATAATAATAATAATTAATTATTATTATTTATTAAAATTATTTAAAAATAATAACAGAAAAAAAATAAAAGTAAAAGTAAAAAAAAAGAAGAAAAAAAGGCAAAAGTAGGTCGGCAACTTGGATGATAAAAGGGCAGAATTGGCCCTTCTTCATCCAGCTGCCATTTCTTCCTCTCTTCTTCATTTTTCTTGCAATTTTCTTCCTCAAACTCCATCATCTGGCCATAATTAAGGTAATTCTCCTCTCTTGTATGTTATTTTTGAGTTAAGACATAAGTTAGGCTAGGTTTATGTAGGCACAAGCAACATAGTGTAATTCTGGGTTCTGTTTCAAGGGCAGTAAGTTGGCCTCCGTTTTCTTCAAGTTGTAGACCGAATCTAAAGAAACACAAAACCTAAAAGTTGTAGCTTTATGTCTTAGGTTCATGGATATATAAATATTTTGGCATGATTTGGTGTCTGTAAAAAGATATGGGCATCGGACAAGAACTGGTTCCATTAAGGAACCTAGCTGAATCACTTTCTGTTTTGATTGTGTTTCTATATGATAGAGTCATTATTTTAGGAATCTCAAAACATGAAAGTTGTATATATATGTGTTATCTAGTTTTATACCAAATTTCAGGATCAGAATATGGGTGGATGTTGATTTATAGGCAAGAGAGTCATGCCTATTCCATATTTAAGCTGCCTGCTTAGTATTCTGGGTAGGTTCAGTCAGTTGTTGGCCAATTTTGAGCTCCTTATAGACATAATATGTAAATGGCCAAAACACACAAGTTATAGGTATATGTCTTAGCTAAATGTTGGCATAAATTTCACCTCAATATGTTATGTATGTTGTGAGTTATAGTCTTCACAAGTCAGACTGGTCCGGATGCCAGCCCTATTTCTGACCAGTCCCAATTACCCTATCATATGAGGACCTTAGAGGCAGAATGGATGCAAATTTTCAACATGAACAATGTTCCATTTTAACATATCTATATGCATATAAAGTTTCATACAAATATCACTTACATGTTGTATTTCATAAAATTGAAGAATTTATTGGCATCTGACATATCTTATATGTCCAAAATGAGTTCTTAGTAGCTTCTCACATAGTCCCGGATGGGCCCTGTTTGTTGTAGTTCACTTAGCCTGTAGCGAGTAGTATATGCCACATTCTCGGGACAAAACTACGTTCTAAGTTCCTTTTTGAATATCTCCCAAGAGGAGATTGCGTTATTGCCATTTTTCATTTCTTCTACTCGACTCTACCACTAGAGTTTAGCATCTCCAGCTAGATACATTGGAGCCATCCTTAACTTGTTTTCATTCGTGCTTATCTTGGTAGCTTCAAAATAAGAGTCAAGATCAAATAGAAAGTTCTCCACCTCCCTTGAATCTTTGATGCCATCGTAAGTCTTAGGCTCATGGATCTTTATCTTCCCCGATTTAGGTGGACTAGTGCCAACATTCTCGATTGCTTTCATCAACATGCTCACCTTAGTCCTTGTCTCCTCCAATTCATCACAAATTGAGGTGAATGCTTCTTGGGCTTCGTTGGATAGCGATTCGACTCCATCTTCAAGAGTCTTATGAGCAACAGATAGGGACTCAACTTCATCTTTAAGAATTTTGTGGGAACTAGCAAGTTGCTTCACCGCATCTTCTAGGTTCCCCGATCTATCATCGCCTGTCCCTACATCATCAACACCAACAAAATCCATACCTTTGGTGGAATTTTTTTGAATTAGCTCATGGATTATGTCTGACTTGGCCATCAAGGTCTCAAACAAATTTGAATTGCCCACCACTGCCAAGAAAGTTTCTTGGTTATCCATCATAGCTTTCCAAGCTTTGGATTGGGCTACCGCAGCCACAATTGAGTTTGTATCGGCCACTGCCGCTTTTAAAGCCTCATTTTCTTTTTCAAGGGCTTCAATTCATTGAAAAATGAACTCAAAATCTACTACTTGATCACCTATTGGGCCCTCACTAGCCCTGTCCCTCTCAAGGGACTGTATCTTTGCCTTTCCTTGAAAGCCTCAATTTGACCCATGGAAGTTTTTCCCATGTTCCTTTTTTTATTGGTTATTGTAATAGCCGGATCACTTCCGCTCTAATACCAAATGTCACGGGCCCACACATTTAGGACCGTGTGGCACTCACTTAGGTCACGTTCAAATAAGCCAGCCAAGGGTTATTCCGCTAATTATGCATATAAGATGGGACATGGGTTAGATTCGGGCCAATGACCGAATAACCGATAGCATTTGCAAGCACGATATGATAGCGTAATCAAGATAACATATAGATATGACAAGCGATCATATAAACATGGCATCACATCAAAGAGGCACAACCACACAAAGAAAGGCACACAAATGAGTAGAAATTGGGCTAGTATTTCATTAATATTCGATTTAGCATTACAAAGATGGCCAAGCCATTATGGAACATTTGTATGGGTAGGGGGGCAACCCACAAGGCGAACGGGCCCATCAGCTATCTGATCTAAGTGACTAGTCCAATAGGTGACTAGTCACTCCCCCCTAAAGAGCTTAAGGGGCATGTTAAGACCTGGCAATAGGAAACACGGATATGTTCCAGCCATCACTCCCTTGAAATATGAAAAATATAATTATTTTTTAAAAGACTATTTCACCCTTTCATTATAAGATTCTTCCCCCCTTACAAGATGGCCCCTCTTACACCAAGCCAGCGGGCCAGCACGGGCCTACACAGGCCCATCAACCCCCCGAGCGATTTTTTCCCGCAATCTTATCGCAAACCCACTTGAAATAATTCTCTCATATTTTGGATCACATCCAAAGCCATTTTACTCATTCTTTACATCTCCAAAGCATATGACCTATTAGGTTCCCAGTTATGTTGGCCACTTAAAAATGTATATAGTTAACTGAACATGAGAATATATAATTTAGAAATAGCATTGAGCTGCTGCATGATCGATGATATCAATTAGGTTTCCAGCACACTAAAAAATTGTAGATGTTACCAAAATCAATCCTTTACGTTTAGAGCCTGCAATAATGAAACAAAAGCAAACAAATTCCAATAGGACATAAAAATCCTACTAAACCATGCAATTACAAGAACGGAACAATACAATTTTATGATTACAAATCAATTACACAATATGGAAAATGAAGCATATAAATTTCCAAAAGGCACGCAAGCATACCCTAACAGTCAATGAAATTCATCAAAAGAATCACTTTGATAGCAAACTGATGTTTAAAACAAAATAATGAAGGCTTTTTTTTTTTCCAAGAAAAATGTGAATGTAAAATCACCATATTTGAGTTAGAAGAAGCAAGATCAACAATACATAAAATGTACCTGAACTACAAAGTTGCTCTTTTCACAGTCCAAGAACATATTGACAGTTCAATTTGTTTTTGCATGAATCTTATCTCTTACAGTGGAAAAACTTATTTGATCCCTGCAAGTAAAGCGGCCAACTTCATTGAACCATAGACAAGTAAAGAGATTGCTAATAGGCACATGGTCCCTAATTATAACACATCCTTCAGGAACATCTGCAGAGCCGGTGAGAAGAGAAACTTCATATCAATGACAAAAGAAGTACAATTGAACAAAAGAATGAAAGAAAATGGTTGAATGAAACAGAAAGAAAGTAGTAATACTACACCTACCACTTGTAATAGGAAGCTTGGCCTCAGAATACGGGGTCAAACCCTCCTTTTTATAAAAGTCAATCTGGAAATCAATGGATGCATTATCATACTTCCCAGCTGCTTTATTTGCTTCAGCTTCCACAAACACATCAAAACGTTTGTAACATCTAGAAATTGGAAGAGACGCATTTTTCCTCCACAAGTGCCTGCAGATTAGCTCAAAAGAAATAGTTAAAAAGCACAAAGTGACTTTGGCCAAACCATAAAAAAAAAAAAAAAAGTAAAAGGAGGAAAATGGTAGTAACAGTTTGTTGCCCGTATTTTAACATGAACTTTCATCATTGTAATATAGCATTCCTTTGGAGATTAGAAATTAACAACCGTGGAATCTTCAAAACCACACAACTAGCCTAGATGCTTACCTTTCTATTTAAGTTGATTAAATAATCCACCAATCATCGTGCTTGCTAACTTGTATGATCCATACCTAATAACATAACCTGTCCATAAACAAGTTTTACAAGAAATTCTTCAGCCTAACAAGGCTGAATAGTTAAATTATTAATAGAGAATGAATCAAGCAATACAGATTTTAACTTTAGATCCATCCTGCTCCTTTTTGAGAGAAGCAATCCTTTTTCTTCTCTTTTTTGTAATATAAGATTTGAACCACAGACATACCAGCCTATCAAGCACATATTTTGCCACTATAGCCAAGGCCAAGACCAAGAGGCAATCGAATAGTTTCTCCTTAAAGTTCATGGAAAACGATGATATTCCATACGAAATCAGGAGAGAATAGAATGAGATTCAACGAATTGGCTAGAATCTTATTATTGAGTTGAACCCCAGATTATAAGTAAGAAACCATTCAGAAATTATTCAGTTAAAACAATTAAAATATTTTCTGGATTGAGAGGGAAAGTACATTTCACTGTGAGCAGTGGGGCAATTTACAATTTTGGAAATAAATGCTCTTATGGTGTCTTTTAACAACTTAGCCCTTTACAATATTAATTTAGGCAGCATTATGCAACAAAAGAAAGAATGCAAGAGTCAACCCTTGAGAATGATATATTCCTTATGTAAGACCATACAAACTCCTATTTGTATGTGACAATGGAGCAAGATACTAACAGAAAGCACAATTTCTTCCCATATAAAATAGCAGGAAGTGTGAACTAGGTGCTTATTTGGTAGCTAACAATTACTTGGTTCAGTTCATAGAAATCACATGCATTGGATACATAGAGAGTCAAATTCCTAAAATAGGTCTGACAAGATTGCATTATGTGACACCTAGCTAGCTTGATAATCCCGAAGATTGACAATGGACAGAGTACCAAGTGTATTAATATCATTGAATGATGATTTTTGATGGATTCACAAAAGGCGGAAAAAAGGTAAGAGCGGAAACCTGATTACCTTTCAAGAATTTGATATGGATCTACAACAAGTTCAAGTTTCCCATCAATCCATAAAGAATAGCAGGAATTGGGAAATATCCTATGTGCTAGAAGCTTTGGCACCTATCATAGCAAAACCTGGATGAAAAAGCCTATTGAAGTAGCATGTTATACCATAACAAAGCCTTTTAGATGCAAATTACAATACATAAAGCAATTTTGCCTATAAAATGAATTTTCAATCGATTTACAGAAGACACTGGATGCCATTAATACACATGCATATATGTATAAGTATAAAGGAAAGTACTGAGCACTTTTAACTCTATTAGTCTTCCCATCCAATCACACTATAGAGTAGAGCATTGGTCAAGATGATGAAAACTAATATTTAACCCTATACTGTGGACAAATAGAATTCTAAAGTCCAATCCAAGTTAGAAAAGAAAATGTGGACTAAAATTGAGAACATTAGCCTTTCCATTGCGCCTTCCATCTGTGCAAGGAAGATTACGAACAATAACAATTCTCTATATCCCAACCTTTCTGCTACTGTCTAGACCATTATTCTTCTTTAAATATGCTTCTGTTTCTTCATCCACAAACATAAAGAAGCATACAGTCTTTTTGGAGTATTCATTAATATTAATTGGTTGTTGGATGATATCAAAGGCTCCTGAGAGAGAGGAAGATTTCAATAAGCTATCAGCTCAAGCAGGGGAAACAATCAGTTAAAATTCCATGATGCAGAGTATACCAAATATTGTTGAAGCAACAACCACTCCATGGCACTGATCCATAGCAGCCAAGTCAGTTTCATCCATGTCGAATCCTGTATTACAACTAGGTTTTTTTCCTCTAACAAATCTTATTAAAGCACATCACAACAAATAAAAGTGCAAAATTACCAATATTTAATGAACAACAAATATAAGATCCAGGGCAATAAGTTATTAATATTAAGACACTTATTCCAAAATATGTAATATAGATTGGACAAAATTCTGAAGGAAAAAACCTCCAGTGTCAATTATTATGTATGATTGGAATCACTGAGAGAAAGAGAGCATACCCACAATGCACATTCATTAACTCTCTAATATCATAAGAGTCACTTCTCTACTTGAGGGTAGGATATCCACCAAACTCTGAGCCTCCAAATTATGTATATCTATATAGAGGATCCTCGTAGATGTATGTCAAGTTCTTAACTCCTGGAGAAAATGAGGCGAATTCAGGCATCCTGGAAATTGCTTCTTCCACAGGAAGGTAACAAACCGGACATGCTGAAATGTACATCAACAAGGGATTTTAGCAAAATCATTAAACCGTATTAATTATTTATTGTATATCCCACCTATCTTGAAGCATCCATAAACATGAATCTAGCAGTAGTGACTGCTAAACCCAACAAATATTTGGAGTGCAATAGGGAAAAAAAATTAAAAGGTAGGCGAAAACTTACGCCTTGGTCCAGTTCTTTTCTTATCAGCTGGTGGGGGAGGTCAAGTGAAGCTATTACATTGATGCCCCAGAGGAAGAGTGTACCCTATAAAATATTGTGGGAGAGGAGGTGGCAACACAAACTTTTCAAATATAGAAGATTCATTCTCTGGATTGCTAAATGGCACAGTGCTCTTGAACCTAATGCCTGGAACCTGGTCGCCTTCCTGTGAATCTTCACCTGAACGCAAGGCACAACACTGTCATCACTTCTTAAAACTCATAGGTGAACTGATAGACTAAAAATACATGAGAAGGAATATCCAAATATGACTAGAAATGTGATTGTAAACAAAAATTTCCAAAATTGAGCGATGAACTGGTAGGATTAAAGGTTTATCTCCCCTTGCAGAACAATGGTCTCCCTCCTCATCTAACAACAGAACAAAGCGCAAGTTATCTAAAATAAGCATAATGGGTACAACATGAGTTATTAGGCAACCAAGCATTTATGAGTACCACTATAGAATTTAGATGGTTAGTCCGAACTATTAAGGCATGTTTAGCATTACATTTGGAAAAAACATTCTTCGGAAAAAAAATTTTATACTTTTAAATTTTTTTAGTTTTAAAAATTGTTTTTATAGATACAATTAAAATATTTTTTTTCAAAAATATATTTGAAAAATACTATTAAATCAAAAAAGATCAAAACTATTTTTATAACAATATAAAAAGAAAGATCTAAATGGACAAACAGACCTTTTCCTCCATATAATACCCAGAAAAAAACAGCAGCGGCGATGCTTTAGAGGAACAGCATTCCGACCTTTTTACGACCAGTGAATTTGTAGATCCAATGAAAGAGTCTCTCCTTTTCTTTGATCATCTTGACAGGTTTAGTACGGCCAGTCGTTTGGATGGGCAAGATAACGTTACCACCACCGTTCTGTTGTTATTCTTGAAAATGCTTCTCCAATGATCCATAACTGCTAGAATGAATCCCCAATGACCCTCCAGTCATTGTCTCTCCTTAAAACTCACACTACAGAATACCCCTCTCATTTCATCTCCTGCTCATAAAAAATCTCTCAACTTCTTCCCTTATTGCTATCATACGTAATATTCTGATTTCATAGAGAAAGCACGCGTTATAAGAGAAAATGAATCAAGACCCAGTTCGCCAAATTGAGCAGCACTAGCTTTTCCTAATTAAACCAGCAAAGTAAACTTTTCCTGATGAATTGGTGGGAAGTTAAAAAAATTTGCACTTACAAAATTGTAGAAGAAAAGGAGAAGATTGAGACACGAATTTTATAGAGGTTCGGGTGTTAACTAACCCTACTTCTCTCCCTAACTTAGATTGGGTATTCACTAATCTAATAACTTAGATTACAATCTTTGGAGTTTTAACAAGCTCATTCCTAACTAGATGTTTTATTAAGGTTAACACTCAACTCAAATTTTCCTTGTGTTTTGTGGCTCACACAACAACCAATTCCTTGTAATTTGGCTCACACTATCCAATTACAAGACAACCCAAGTGTTTTAAGATTAACACTTGAACCCTTATACAAAAACAATTAATGAAAG
>CATIWF010045683.1:0-25828 GCA_949630135.1 Balakata baccata
GTATTTCTTAAAAATTTTAAAAATCGCATTGTAAAATAGATTTATTTTAGATTTCCACTTTCTATTAATTAATTAAAAGTTTATATGCATATTTTATTTTTATTTAGACTGTACCTAATTTATTTTCTCTAATTTCAAATCATAAACTAGTTAATTTTCTATAATTAAATACGTCCAATTTCGTTTGAAAAAAACTAATACAATTAGATACATATGAGTTATATTTATAAATACATATAATATAAATATAGCATACGTATAACCAAATTGTAACAGATGCCGCAGTTTTGAGTTTATTTATGCAGAAAACACTGTATGTTATCTATATGTAGGTTATATGTACAACAAGTGAAGGAATTATTCCTGATCAGCCCTCAAAACAATAGTTCTCATAGATCAAACGATCCAGCTCAAGCATTTTCGACCATTTAAGTCAATTTCCGGTGTTATATTTTAGAAAGGAAGCTGAAAAATAGGAAAAACGGATAGAGCAGCCTAACATTGATTTTTTTGTTTTTTGAGCAACCCTCAAATGGTAGTTACCGAAGCTCAAACTGAACAGTCCAAAGTTTTTTTTATCATTTGAGTTCATTTTAAGCGTTAGATTTGAGAAATGAGGTCAGAAAATAGGAGAAAAAAAAAGGATAGTTTGACACCCAATTATATGTGTACTATATGTATATTATCTAGTAATTATATGATACTATATAATTAACATTTGTAATTGACAACATTTTAATAACATAGTAGTTGTGGTGATAAGCAAAATCTTTGTTTTACTCTTGCTTTTTCCTTAGTTTTTAGGGAGGGATTTTTTTATCACATTAGTTTTTGAGTAAGGTGGTTTTCCCTCTGTACTTAATAGAAATTTATTGCTTATTAAAAAAAAAGATTCAAAATTAGAACTTTGCATTAGTACATATCTTTTCCCTACTTTAATCTTTAATCTCTGCTGATTAGTTTGCTAATAAATCATGTGTTTCTCTACCTGTGTTGTTATGTATGCAATAGTCATTTCGCCAAAATGTCTAATCTCTAACTTGCAACTTTGATGTTTTGATAATTTAGGTTGTAATTTGGGATATGGAGAATTATTGAAGCAGCAATAAACATGTTTCATTAATATAGGAAAAAAAGAAAAGAAAGTTCATAGTAGAAAACAACAACACCTCATTGATTCAAGGAGTTCGCGCTTCATATTCTACCACCTCGTTTTCTTCTATAAAATAAAAAATTTTAAGTCCGCTCTTCATCGTTCGCGAGAAATTAGTGAGTCATTTTCCCTTCTGCAATGAAATGCTAATTGGCGCGAAATCATGGTGGAATTCCACCCCCTTCCATTCAAGATAACCTCTCTTCTAAAATTGTTCTCCGCTGCTTCTCTCAATATCATTTCTACACACCACTCTATTGAAGAAGAAGAAGAATGAGAGGAGGAGAAGAAAGAGAATATGAATCTGGGGTATCGGTGGAAATTTTTTTTTGTCATACCATATTTTTTGTAAATGAAAATTATGTAAGTTAAAATTTTAAATTACCTTATTGATTAGGGATTTATATCCAAATCTCAAAAATTTATACTAAAAAAGCTTTATTATATAATAAAACATATGAGTTTCTCAAGATCAATTGATAATGAAAAAAAAAAAGCAGCGTCAAAGGGAATTGTTGACACGTTAGACTATAAATAAACAAATTTTTGTCTATTTATAGTTAGCTATTAAACAATATCTATTTTATTTTATTCTATTTTATGACACAACTAATTACTAAAACAAAAGAATTACGAGACCAATTTTTGTGAGGTTAGGGATCTAATCAACTAGGAAAATTTTTAAAAATGAAGAAAAATGCTAAAATATTTTTAAATCAATTTTAAAAGTTTTAAATATATTGACACTTAAGTGTATCTAAAGTTTATAAAAAATATATTCAAAATTTACTCAAGCATACTATCTAAATATATTCAAAGTTTACTTAAATCAAGGTTGTAAAAATTGGTTCGGTTAATAAACTGGAAAATACAGCAAATCACAGATTTAACATCGAATTGGAGTCATACTAGAGTTGAACCAATCTATATAAAATTCTTATAAAATATAATATTTAACATATTTTATATTTAGTAAAATATAAAAATTATTTAAATTAAACATATTTCATAGACAATAATATGTTCAAAATATTAAATATTGAAATCAAATTAATATATAAATATATTTCTAAATATTTTTAAATATAATAATATCAATATTTATATATTATTTTTTAAAAATAATATAATTTATTAATCTGTATATTCTTTATTTTTAAAAAAGTTATAATAAATAATAATTTGTAAGAAATAATATTCAACATACTTTCATTTCTCAAATAAAATATTTTATATTGAAATAACTAATTTTAAAAATAATTAATATGATACTTTTATCATGATATATATTAGTAATATAAATACAAATATGTAAAATTAAAATTTATTAAATACATATATTTCTTAAATAATGTTAATACTTTTATGAAAAATTAAATTAATACATAGTTGTATATTGAATTATTAATAATATAATACATAGTCATGTATTGATAATAAATATTTATAATTCAAAACATCAAATAATTTCAAGAATTATTTATTTGTCATTGTTTTATTTTTATAATAAAAATATAAAAAACTAAATATTAATTTTATATAAATCTCTTTTCAATAATATAAATAATTTTATAAATAGTTAATATTATGTAAATCTAAATAAGTTTATTTGTAAATGAAACTAATATTAAAAAAACAATCTTTTTAATTACATATCACAAATGATTTGATGGTAAAAACTTGAAAATTACATTTAAATATCCAAATTCAATTATTATCCTACGCAAAAAGTGATATTTTTTTAGTGAATTTGTAATATACCAAACTAGTCAAATTTAGTTGGGTCAGCCGGTTTACAATTGAACTAGCTGGTTTACCGGTTCTTGAGATAGGCTAAAAACCTCCCGATTCCTTGGCTCAAAACTGCCCGATCTAATAGCTGATTCTTGATTTTTTCTAGTTGAACCAATCGAGATGGTTTTGATAACTATGACCTAAAGCTTACTTGAATGGTCTACTTTAGTGTGAGCAAACTATTTCAAAGTTTATCAAAATATATCCAAAATTTACTCTTGCCAAACACCCTCAATGCAAGCATTAGTATTTTTAAAAATAAAAAAGTAAAAAAAAATGGTAAAATTAAAAATCAAAATCCGTAAATATAAAATTAAAGAAGAGAAAAATGTTAGTATTTTTGAAATAAAAAAATAAATTTACCTTTGAAAATTTCCTAATCAATTATGGGATGTTTGAAATTGATGTTGAGTATTACAAAAGTAAGTTTTGAATTTTTTTATTTAATTTACTAAATTTTTAAATTTTTTATAAGCTACTTTTTTAAAACATATTTTTGAAAAAAATATTTATTTATTTATTTCTATCCAAAAGCAATTTTTAAATTTTAAAAAATTTAAACATACAAATATTTTTTTTAAAAAGTGTTTTTTTTTAAACTCAAACCAAACAGCCCTGTGAAGGCCCAAACCAAACAGGCCTGTGAAGGCTCTTAGTAAACCCAATCAAACATCACTAATACATGGGAATTTTACAAAATAAAAAAAATAGGTAGATAATTATAAATTTAGCGTCTCTCAAAGTTTTCTTTTTTAAATACTGTCCACTTTAAAAAATTTTTAAAATATATGAAAATCGCCCAAAAATATTACAAAAATATTGAAAATTAATATTTGTCAAATGTTCATCTAAAATTTATCACAAAATTAATAAAAATTGAAATTATATAATATTTATCAAATATTTACTTAAAATTTACTTAAATTATATCAAATATTTACTCAATGTTTACCAGAAAAATAATAAAAGTTGAAGTTACACAACGCTTACTCAAATATTTACCAAAATTTATCTAATAATTATTTAAAATTTATTTGAGATTTACCCAAAATTTACTATAATTTAATAAAAATTGAAATTACAAAATATTTATCAAATATTTACTTAAAATTTACTCAAGTTATATATAAAAGTTTATCCATGGTTTACCCAAAATTTACTACAACTTAATGAAAATTGAAGTTACAAAATATTTATTAAAGATTTACTCAAATTATACATAAGATTTATCCAATATTTACTATAAAATTAATAAAAGTTAAAGTTACGCAGAACTTATCCATGAATTACCACAAAATTATTGAAAATTAAAGTTACTTACCCAAAATTTACGACAACTTAATAAAAATTGAAGTTACAAAATGTTTTTCAAAAATTTACTCAAGTTATATATAATATTTATCTAATATTTGCTAGAAAATTAATGAAAGTTAAAGTTATACAAGACTTACCCAAGAATTACCACAAAATTATTGAAAATTGAAGTTACAAAAAATTTATCAAATATTTACTTAAGATTTACTCTAGTTATACCCAAAATTTACCAAACGTTTACAAAAAAAAAAGTTAATCAAAGTTTAAGTTCCAAAATGTTTACCCAAAATTTATCTAAAATTTACTCTACATCAAATCAATTTTTCAACTAAAAATTACGAAAGACTATCAAAAATTTAACAAAGTAGAATTTAATTAAACAACAAATATCAAACTGCTATCAACTAATTTTAACAATTAAATCATACAGAGCTTAAATTGTACACTTAAGTGGCGAAATATTTCCATAATGAAATGTAACTTTAATTACAGTATATTAAATACAAAGTATTAAAAATATTTTAACTATACTCAATCCAAATGTAACTTAATTGATATTATCATGTTTAAAAATTGTGAAAAGTCATAAGTTTTAGTATTCTCGGTACTATCCAACGATATTAGCGAGAATTAATACCTTTATGATAGCCTATTGAGTCTCTGAGTAACAAAAAAAAAAAAAAAAATAACTATAACATATTTGTAATTAACATAAAATCTAAGCCAAATAATTATAGTAAAGATTATATATATATATATATATATAAACCACATCATACAACTTTGTTGAATACAAGAAACTCACTTGAGAATTAACCGATATATTGACTATGCAACTCATTGCTCCACACCAAATTTAATATGAATAGTTTCCAAATTAGATTTTATAATTGAAATTCATAAGATAATGTATTTTATAATCGATTTATATTTTCAATCATTATCTTTATAAAAAGAAATCTCATTAACTGTAAAATATAATTGAATTAATAACAATAATAATAATAAAAGATAAGAGTATTATAATTTTTTTTTTATACAGATTAAATTCAGTTTTTTAACTTTGCTCCATAAACTTTTTGTAACATCTTCTTACCCTACCGTATGACGATAGAATGAGATAATACTACATGTCATATTCTGATTACTATTATAATTTTTAAAAATTTTTTTTATTTATTTATGTATTTACCCATTAATACCTTGGATTAGAATTAGAAAGACATAAGAGATTCGATTGTTCTTACAGTCTAATAGTAAATAATTCGGTGCCTACATAATAATATCTCGACACTGCGCACCTATGATATATCCAACCCGGCGCATATAAAATATAAGTATCACAATATTGTTCGCGTCTTAGAGTTCTCAAGTTGGCATGCTAATTTGTCTACCGTATTCTAGTCTCGATATAAGTCATAGGCTTACATTCACGTTTTCACAATTTTCATATAGATAATACATTATAACACATGATCATTTTCCTGTAATTTGTCTATGCATGCTTAAATTTCTAACTCATAATTCTCTCTATTAATGTTTCTATTTCTTTACTAGCTTTTATTAAAATTCAATTCAAATAACAATTAATAAGAATTGACATAGTAAACATTCGATAAATTACATATATTAAACTATTCATTCACATAATCATTCAACATATTTAATCACATTTATCAATTAATATATTATATTTTCGTGCAAACACACAAATTTTATTCCAACTTAAAGTTTCATTAAGTACTACATTTCCAAATATATTATTATTATTAGAGGGCTTCTGCGGTACACCGGGTGTAAATTACACTTGATACTTTAGGACCATTAGATCATTAATTTTTAATTTCAACTATTCATTATTAACGGATGAGATTAAAAGTTTATAATCCAACGATTTTAAGGCTTTAGAAATTCTCTTATTATTATTATAATTATATTAAAGTAACAAATATATTTTTATTTTTATTTATTTATTTATACAAATTCACACAAGCACACACTACACAAACAGGCACAGCCTCAGTCTCCCCCCCTCCCCCCTCTCACACTACACTTTTACACACTAATTATTATTTCAATTTTCATTGTTTTATGTCTTTATTAACTGATTCTAGAATTTTTATTGTTTTCAATTTAATTCGCAAATAAACTTTTTTTTGTATTTATTATAATAACAAACTATTCAATTTTCTTTAATTATATATTTAATTGATTTTCATTACTTATATTTCTTCGATCAATTTTATTATATTGCTTACATTTAATATCCAACTAAATTTATTTATTTTCATTTTTTAATTTATTATTATTATTTAATTTATTTCATATATTTCGAATTCTTTCAATAGATACTAAATTTAAATTTTTATTGTTATTTTCTCTTTTATTGTTTCAATTTAAATTCTAACCAGTTTGATTTATTTATTAGGATGACGTTCATAACTAAAAGCTCAAATTAGTGTACATTACACTTTTTATACTCATTTTGCATTTAACTTTATTATTTTTTGTTGATAATATCAAATACTTTCCATTTTTTGACATTTTTCGATATCCATCTTACCGATTGTTGTGGAAAAATAAATTTTCAAACTTTTTTTCTCTTTATTTTTATATTTTTGTTATTACTACCAATCAATCATTAAAAAGTATTTAAAAATAAAAAGTGTTCTTAACATTTTTTGTTTAATTCTTACTAGCAAAATCGAGGTTGTCAAATTCGGTCCAACAATGAACCGGAAAAAACAGCGGATCAAAAATTTAATGTTCAATTGAGATCGAACAGGTGAAGTAAAATTTTTTCAAAATATAATATTTAGCATATATTTCATGAATAATAAAATGTGAAAATTACTTATACTATACATATTTCATACACAATAATATGTTTAAGATAATATTTATAATTAAAATCATTTTATAACTATCTTAAAAAATTTACTCAACATAATATATTTATCAATTAACTAATAAAATTAAATTATTTATTAAATTTATATTTTTAAAAATTAATATAGTTAAATTACATTAGAATATTCATTCATTTATCAATTAAAATATTTTAAAATGTAATTTTTGTAAAATTTTATTATAATATATATTAATAATGAAAATACAAACCATTAATTTCAACTAGTTATGTAAATTTCTTGAATAATATGAGTAAATTAAAATTAATATATAACTTTATATTTTTTTCAATTTTAAATATAAAATAGGGAATAATTTTTAAATATTTTATTAGAGTATCAACTTTGTCAATTAAAAATTAATACTTTTGATAGCAATCAAAATGATTTAAAATAATTTATATATAAAATTTTGTAATGTTGTATATTAATATAAAAAATATAAATACTTAAATTCAACTTTATCAAATATACAGGACTCTTAAATAATATAAATAATCATATATATATATATTACCAATATATTGAAACTTTTTAGCAAAAAAAATGCCATTACTTATATATATATAATTTATTTAAATTTAATATTTTTTTATTAATAAAAATAACTTTTACTAGATTTTTTAAAAATATACTACTAATATAAATTAAATTGAAATAATTAAATGAATATTTTTAATATAAATATATATTATTAATATCTAAAATATAATAGTTTATATGTATTTATGCACAGGCGGTCTGATGGTTAAAAGTTGACTATTTTAGCTCATAAATCTAGGATCAATCCCTTGAAGTGCCAATGTCATTAGGATTTTCTAAGTTTATTGAATAGGCCGGGTTGACCAGTTTACCAATTTTCTAACTAGTTAATTTTATTTATGAATTTGATATCAAAAATTAACCGATTTGATGATTGGTTTCTGATTGACCGGGCTGAACTAATATAATTTTTATAACCATGAGCAAAATAAACAAAAGAAACAGTTGCCAAATTTGTTTAGATTGTCTCGTAAGCACATTGGTTGAATGAGTCACATTTGGCACGATTCGGTACAAACCAAATCAATTTTTAATTAAATTAAAATTAATATTAAGAATAATTAAACAACTTCAAAACAGCTAAAATACATTATCCTGCTCTGTCTCTGAATTATTATAATACTTTCAAACAACCCACCATCGATGGTTTTAAATATTATCCCATATATTATAAATTATTTATTATGTAAATTCTAATACTGATATAATACAGACTATGGTATAAAAAATTTTTGTTAGTTATTTTTAAAAAAAATTTACGGTACCTCATAAAGTTGGATGCGGTTATTTAAAATTCTGATGTCATCTGCCGTCCTCTTCTGTGGTCACATCGGCGTCTATGCAGACGACCCTTCATTAGAATCGTGCTTTTATTTATTTATTTTTTTTTTTGGGTACAATAGAATCGTGTTTTTTAATTCTTCTGTTGCTAGGTACTCAGTACCTCTACATATAAACTGTTAAATTTCTTGTCTTCTGCCACTCCCATAGACAATGACTTCATCAAACACATTATAGTTTATACTGATTAATGATTATTTTGAGCCTCAACTTGCTTTTCAACTTTTGTAGAAGAAGACCCAATTCATATATATATAATTGGAGATGTTAGGTGGTGTTCTTGCTTCCAAACCTCCTTTCTCTGCTGGTTGTTATCTGGGTCGGTCTTCGTTTTTTCAATTCAATTATTGATTGGGTACGATAGTTATTTGTTTCGTCTTCTTGCTTGATTTATTAGCCTTCCTATTCTCCTCTTTCTCATGTTTTCCCATTTGTGTTTTCTTTAAGGACTGTTTTTAGAATTTTCCGTTCTTTTTGGTGTTGGTGTGAGGATGATGGAGGAGCGGTATGAGCCAATTAAGGAGCTGGGTTCTGGAAATTTTGGGGTTGCAAGGTTAGTGCGGGATAAGAAGTCAAAGGAACTTGTTGCTGTAAAATACATAGAGAGAGGAAAGAAGGTAACTTTCCCATCAAATATTCTTGAGAGTTAAATTGCGATTTCTTTAATCTTTTCTAATTGTATTTGCTTTGCTTTTATTATGGACTAATTAAGGAGTCCATTATTGCTTATGTTTCTTGCTGGCATTTTTCTGAAAGTCAATAGTTACTTTTAGGGAAAAAAGGATGGAAACTTTCAAGTGCTTATGTCATCCTTATAAGTTCATGTTTATTAGGTGGAATCTAAAAATGTTTTTCATTTGGTTGAGAGTATGAAGAGGAGTTTAGAGTATATTTTTTCATAGTTTAATCTGTGCTGTAAATTTTTATATTTGAGCAGTTCCAGAAGAGTTATAATTGTCTGTGTTTAAATCATCTAGTTTTCTCTTATTCTGCTACAAAGACTTCTGCTGCTTTGCTGGGTTACAGAAATTACTTTCTAGTTTTAATAGGAGTAGTCTATGTAGCATGGATACGGACACTGAGAAATGACATTTACAAAAAATATAAGATACGGACACGTGAGAGAAACGTGTAAATATTTAGGAAATTGAGGCAAATTTATAAATAATTAAATTTAAAAATATAATTGCAAGTTATTATTTTTATATAAAATTAAACAAAAATGACATTCAATCAAATATATTGAATAATGATTGATGTCACACAGAAATTTTAACTAAAAGAAAAGTATTTCTAATTTTTAAAAAATTACAAAATGTACTCATGAATTTTTTGTCGGTATTGGAAATGTGTCGGAAATGTAACACGCTATGCAGTTGAAATGTCTGTGCTTCGTAGGGGGTAGTAGTTGAAGTCACTTTGGCTGGTCTTAGTCCCATTAATTGATGACATAGCTTCCAGGTATATAATCAATATTCAGTTATTTGTTCGATAAACAGAGATTGTTCTCAAATAGAGGAAGAGAAGCCTCAGATTGGTAAATTATTTGAAGGAAAGTGAGGAAATGTGTTAAGAGGAAAATACACATGCACTAACATATTAAAAAAGAAAAGAAAAATGCAATATGTTAAGTGGTTCGGCAAGTGTGTATAAGTTCATTCACAGCAGTTAGCAAGTGTGACTACATTCAGGATAGTCGCTTATTTTTTCATTGTTGAAAAGAGAGTTAAAAGCCCTGTATATGGAAGTGCCAAGTACTCCTCCTTATACAATTAGGAATAGAAAAAGTGGAATTAAATAACTACCCTTTTCATAATACTAACTGCCTTGCATTCCCTCATTATAAAACCCTAGTCCTTAACAGGACACTTTTTGGTGAACAATATACTTCTCTTAAATTTAATATGACCAACACCTTGACAGAAATGTCAGTATTCATCAGAGCCTTTAGTTGACAGTGCTTTCCTAGCCCTCTCCAATGGCACATTTAACTGACAGCCTAATATTTGTGTTAAATTGTTTATACCAACTCAATTATGATTGTAACACCTGCACAACTAAATATCAAGTTCAACTTTTGATTCATATATTCATATAATAATTTGATATTTGTTTCTTATGTTAGATTGATGAGAATGTCCAGAGAGAAATCATAAATCACAGATCCTTAAGGCATCCAAATATTGTCAGGTTCAAAGAGGTAAGAGATTGATCCTGAATGCTTTTAATTCAGATTGGTTATGTTGAGCTCCCAAGGAATGTGGAATGCCTTTCAATTGGATACTATAGTTGTTACAACTTTCAAACATGTTTAGACAGGAAATTTATGTATTTTATATCATATATTTGGGTACTAGAGCTTACTGGTAAACGGTCTAATTTGGTCTTTTAAACTTTTTTATTTTTTTTTATACTTATGCCAACAGGCACCCTTAAGTAAGTCCAGAACCATAATAGTATGCAAGCCCATGAACTTTCATCTTGGGGACAATTCTTGCCGCTTTGTAACAAGATAAGCGGAAAGCAAACACAGTATACAAGCCTTAAAGCCCCTCCTTAATTTTCCTGCCAAGTACCGAACCTTAGAAGCCTACCCCACCTCATAATTGTATGTTAGCAAATCTGTCTAAAACCATCAAATGCCAGTAAATTTATTCACGTTAATAAAATAGCCATGCATGTTATCCATTCATGTCAGTAAATAACCATGCAGTAAACTTGTTCATGTTAATAAAATAAGCACGCATGCATGATGGTTGAGTGCTGAACTTTAGATGTAGTCTAAGGATTTCAGAAGAGATCTTATTTCTTGGGTTGAATACAAAGAGAAACATGCGCTTTCTTTTCTTCACAGGTCTTGTTGACTCCAACACATCTGGCAATCGTCATGGAATATGCAGCTGGTGGTGAACTCTTTGCAAAGATATGCAGTGCTGGTCGATTTAGTGAAGATGAGGTTGTGAAGCTTTAGTTTTTTTTTTTTATCATTTTCCCTTCAATTTTATATGCTGATAGAAACGTAATGGGTCCATCCTTTTCCACACAGGCGAGATTTTTCTTCCAGCAGCTAATATCTGGAGTCAGCTACTGTCATTCCATGGTATTTTGTGTCATGTGTGACTTTTTGGTTTTATGTGAACTTATATCTGTTTGATTTATGCAATCTGCTGCTGTCGTTGCAGGAAATTTGTCACAGGGATCTGAAACTTGAAAACACACTCTTAGATGGAAGCCCTACACCACGACTTAAAATTTGTGATTTTGGTTACTCCAAGGTTAGTTTTTCGTTTTTTAATAATTCTTTGTCATTCAAATTCTAAAGGTTCTTCAGATTTAAATTTTGGGTTTTTTTGTTTTAAATTTCTTTTGTATTTTTTCATTTCAGTCTGCTCTGTTGCACTCACAACCCAAATCAACAGTTGGAACGCCTGCATATATTGCTCCTGAAGTCCTATCAAGGAAGGAATATGACGGAAAGGTACTTAGTTTTACCTTTTCCTCAAGCATAGTTGAACCCACCTCTAGCTTTCTATTTCAGCATGAAACAAAACCTAGTAACAGGTCCCTTCAGGTTTTGCAGTTCCAACTTTCTACAGAGTGTAACTTTTTACTTCTGTTATGTAATTGGTGTATGTCAATCGTTGACTTTAATCCGCCTGAGCACTTATGTTTGCTTAAAAAGAAGAATACAGTTGAATCATCAGACAAAATTAATGCAAAGGATTTGATGGTCTATGTTTTATCCTTCACTGGTTCTTTTACAGCCTTGATTTGTGTTTTAAATATCTTGATCCGAGGTGAAAACTGATGCTGGGTCCTTTTTAAACAATATAATCAGTGCCGTGTCCTGCAATTTAAGACACATTAAGAATTTGTTTAAGTGGGATCATATATGCACATATAATATCGAGATGGAAAGTTTTTAACCACTAATTTCACAATTGTCTCTCTTGTTGGCATCATCTTTGCATTCAGATCATTATACTCACTTTTCAGAAAACAGAGCTCTATTGGCTAAGGACTAAGGAGTCATAAGTAATGCAGTCATGTGGCTGGCATTGGTTCTTAACTTTGCCCATCTCCCCTATTGAAGTCATAAGTTATGTAGTCATCTGACTGATGTTGGTTCTTATTTTCATCCATTTCCTATTGAAGTCATAAACAGGCCATCTCGCTCTTCATACTCCAGTGCTTTTTTATATTTCATTTAATATTCACAAAAATAATCAATGGTGCCTAAGCTGACTATTGTTGGAGTAGATTATTGATGCAGTTTAAACACAATAAAATTATCTGGTGAAAGTGGAAATAAATTCAATTCACTATTTGTAAAATGAACTCTAGCATCAAAAGTTCACAGGCATTTTACTTATCAATCCAGCGAAAATTCTTGATTAGCCACAAAATTGGTGTTCCATCATTTATAGACCATCTCTCCCCCACCGAAAAAAAAAAGTCTGAAAATGATGCCCTCTTGTTTTTGCTTGGTTATTTGATGGTTTATCAGTTTTAGATTGCAGATGTTTGGTCATGTGGGGTGACATTATATGTGATGTTGGTGGGAGCATACCCTTTTGAAGATCCTGAAGATCCTAGAAACTTCCGCAAGACTATTGGGGTGAGCTTCTTCCGAACACTATCTTGATGATTGGATGATAAATCTTCTTTTGTCTCTCCAAACTAACTTTATGCTTATATGACTGAACTTAAATTTATTATTCAACTTTGCAGAGAATAATGAGTGTTCAGTACTCTATACCAGACTATGTACGAGTCTCTTCCGATTGCAAGTACCTCCTTTCTCGTATTTTCGTTGCCAATCCATCTAAGGTAATTCTGTCTAAGATTTCTTTAGCATCTTCTCATTGTTCTCAGATGATTTGGAGACTTCTGCAGAAACCATAAGAATGATATACGACTTAAAATATGACAGATAAAACCTTGGTCAGATTGTCTTAGCATATTGAAAAAAGATGCCTTCTTAATATTTAAACTTATGTTATGGTCGTTTTTAAATCAGTTCTGGCAAGTTTTTCACTGACATCTTTGGTTATCATTTGACGGATGGTGTTAAGTTCTTTCTCCTCCTAGTCAAAAAGGGAAGAAATTTAACACCAAGTAACTAGGAAGGCCAAATCAAACAGGAAGTTATTTTATATTTATACTTTAATTCTCCTTGAGCTATTTGATGTATACTGAAACTATTCAATTCTCCTTGAAGAGAATTACTCTCCCAGAGATTAAGAAGCACCCTTGGTTTCTAAAAAATTTGCCCAAAGAGATAATTGAAATAGAGAGAAGAAATTATGCGGAATCAGAACGTGACCAACCGAGTCAGAGTGTCGAAGAAATAATGCGCATCATACAAGAGGCAAAGACACCGGGGGAAGGTGCCAAAGTTAGCGAACAAGCCACTGGTAGTACATCTGATGACTTGGATGCTGATTTGGAATCTGAAATTGATGTCAGTGGTGATTTCTTGCCCTGAGCCTGAGCTCAGGGATTATCTGAGCATATGGCATTGGAGGATCTTCAGTTCTTTGGCTTCAAAAATTTTATGTGCAATTTTTTTTTTTTTAAATTTGGTTGTAAAACAGTTTGGGCTGGCATGTTATTCAATTGTGAATGATAAACGTATCATGTTATCAATGAGTACAGCACCTTCCTCCTGCTCAAAGGAATGTACAGTGCTAAGGATTGCTTAAAAGGGTAAGTTTCCATCGTATAAATATAACAAAACTTAGAGAAAGATTATATTGACATTATGTCAATGGGAAGTCGACAGCGATGAATAAACTGGCTAATTAACATTAACTTAAAGAGGCAAGTTTCGTGAACATGACAAAATTAACCAAGTTGATTTGATGAGTGCGAGAGCATCTGAATTGGAAGGCACCGCTGGAATGGCACCTTTCTTAATGGTGCAAATTGCTCCACATGCATTTGCAAATGTTAATGCCTCCAATTTCTCTTCATTCTGTTTGAAATCATTGTCAACATTAGGGAAACTACAAGATGGTAATACATAAAATTCATGGAGAAAAACTACGCTGATTTGACATAATATACTAATACACTTAAAGTTTGAAAAATATTCTATTTGTATAATTTGACGTAATAATTACATTATTTACTCTTAAAAGTTTGATATATGTGAAATGCATTAATACCTCCTTACAAGTTTGATTTATAGTACTAATATCTTTTAAAATTTGATATATTATACTACTATCCTCATGAACAAAATAAAATATTTTTTCTTATTATAGATAAAAGCCTTAAAATTTAATAGGACTATATAGTTCAACAAAAATAAAATAGAAGAAATAAATCGTATATTTTTTCAAATATCATGAGTACTTATGTATTATATCAAATCATAAATAAGGATGGCAGCAAGTAGGGTACCCGCAAAAAAACCATATTCAAACCTGATTAGATATACATCTACTCGTACATTTTCCAAACTCGATTAATATTACCCTATCAATATTTGAACATGTTTAATTATCCGTTTATCATTAAAAAATTTAAAATAAAATTCAAACTAAATAAATAATTAAAAATTAATAAAAATATACAAACGATCTATCTTAAATTACTACAAAATCAAATAAAACAAACAAAATAAAAATTCTAACATATTTAAATTAAAATAATTCATCAAATTGTAAACAATAAATAGAAAAATTATATTTCAAATTTTCCACTCTTATTACATTTTTAATTCATCAACACAAAAAAAATAATTAATTATATTATTACATTCAATAAATTACAATAAAATAAATCTTATATATATATAAGAGGGTATAAATCCAATTATAATATATATATATATATAAAAAAGGTTATCAATTAAAATTTAAACGGGTTCAGATAGACGCGGATATTCGCAAAACCCGTACTCGTTGCCGACCCTAACCATAAGGTAATTAGTAATTTTCACAAATTCATATTATACATCAAAGATAACAATTAAGGCAGGAGGGTGACTGAGTACCTCAAGAATTGAAGTATCTTTTGCAACAGAGACGAGAAATGAACCGACAAAAGCATCACCAGCTCCAGTTGTGTCCACAGTTTTTACTGTAAATCCACAAACCTTTCCTTTGAAATTCTGCACAAATTTAATTAGAATAAACTCAGGGATACAGTCCATTGATGCAAATGCAAATTGGGTTGCTTTTAATCAGAGTCTTGAAAGAAAAAAGATTGGTGAAAATGCCTTAGCAAAGTATCTGCAACCATTTTCTCCATCAGTGACAACAAGCAACTTGAGACGATCATGCCACAGAGTAAGAACAACTTCTTCCTTACTGGGATCGTCTTGTGTCAAAAATGCAACTTCATCATCACTCACCTAAATTATAAAAGAATAATTTCTAGATTAGAAACCGGATAAAATTATTGGTGAAATATTTTTTATAATTATAAAAGATGACCTTGAGGAAATCAGCTTCAGTCCAAATACTTTTGATTCCATCTCTAGCAGCTTGAGGAGAAGGCCAAAGAGGCAATCTAACATTAGGATCATAAGAAAGCAAAAACCCAGCTGCTTTTGCAGCTTTCATGGCTGCAATGTGAGCTGATCTGCAAGGCTCTGATATCAAACTTATTGATCCATAATGGAATATCTTAGCCTGTTTAATCAGATTCATGTTCAGTTCTGATTCCTGTAGAAGCATATCAGTACTTGGGGTTTCTGTAGAACATAAACCCCCTCTCCCCATTCTTCTTCAATGTCACAAAAGCCAATGCAGTTCTTGCATTCCGATCAAAGCATACTCGTCCATGTTAACGCCATTCTTCTTCAAGATATTCACAAGCATGTGTCCAAACTCAACATCTCCAACCTATATGTCATACAACCAGCAACAAAATCATAATAAAAATCAGTAAGAACAAATATAACATTAACACATAAGCAGGGTTTATGCAATATATTAGCAACAGTTTCACTGTAGTCAATCCGCTGCTGTAGACTGAAGGCAACAATTTTTGATACAGTTAATAATTTACCTTGCTAATGAAAGCAGAATTACCTCCAAGCTTGGTAATGGCGCAGGCAACATTAGCAGGTGCACCACCAGGTGCTTTAATAAACCCACCAGATTCTGCCAAAGAAACCCCAGCAACATCAGGAACAAAATCAATAAACATTTCTCCAAAGGAGAAAATAAATGGGCTAGGGCTTGTTGCTGAGATAGTCATCTTCTCCCTCTTTGTTTCTACTTGCTTGAGATGAAAATCTTTCTGATAACTCTACATATAGCCAAATAAGATTGAAGTAAATGGATATTATCATTAACAAATTATCCATATAAATCCACCAGGGATATGATTTATCCGTAATTTATTCTGACTTAGTTTAGCCGAATTAAGATTATAGGATTCAGTCATATGGATAATGTGTATTTATCCGCCAAACTCAAAGTGTTATCTTATGTTTTGTGTCAAGTAAGCTATAGAGATTGAGATAACTCATGTTTAAATTTAAAAATATCTAGATAATTAATTTTTCTTAATGCAAGTTGAAATATTTGATTAAGCTCAAACTCAAAATCCATAGAAAAGATTTTTAACATCCCATCTCATTTTTAGAAGTTTTTTAATTTTATTTTTTATAAATAATGTTAAAGGTGTAATTATATTTT
Source organism: Balakata baccata (assembly GCA_949630135.1). Taxonomy (NCBI): domain Eukaryota; kingdom Viridiplantae; phylum Streptophyta; class Magnoliopsida; order Malpighiales; family Euphorbiaceae; genus Balakata; species Balakata baccata. Next base: position 17,211 of record CATIWF010045683.1, read on the forward strand.
TTAAAGTTTATTTGTTTCAACTTTATTTTGGTAGTATGTCATTACTAACAGAATCCCTAACTCATTCAACTTGTTGAGTTCCTCTCTGGCAAGTTCTCGATGGTTATTCAGTTGTTCAACGGTAGGAATCAGAATGTTTGCTCAGTCGCTCGGTCCATGTGCCTCATTGTTTCCATAGTCGATTGGAATTGATTGATGTAAAGCCTGATTTGCTCACAAATAAAGAGCATCAACCGATTCTTGCACTCGAGCAAAAGAGCATCTCGTTCTTTTATGGTTGCAGCGATATCAATCACTCTTGAAAGAGTATGACTTAGATTCCAAGGATCATTAAAAAGAACCTTAATCCAAGTTGCAGATGCATTAGTGAAGATAATTTAAACCATTTAGGCCTACAGAATTCATAGGAGAGAGGTCAACACCCTGCATACCTTTAAAACACAGTGGAGCAACATTGTCACGCAGGCCAAAACTAATACTCAATATTTTCTTGATGCAAGAGGGTATAAATCTGTATTGAAATATGATAAACATTCCTCTGAATTCCATGCAAAAACCAGAAAGAAGTTTAATGGATAAAAAGAGAAAAGCAACCATGTTCAAGTTTTCATGTTTCTAAAAGTTTCATTAACTTCCATGCACACCATTAGAAGTTCTGACTTTCTCAGGTATGGGAGGGGGGTGAGCACGACTGAAGGCTATTATCAGCCAGCATTCGGAGTTGGTGACTGATAACAATGCTGCTTTTGATTACAAGGAGAACCATGAGGACCATTCCGTATGCTTAGGTTTGCAATCGGACCATTCTGTTTGCTCATGATCCTTGCAGGTTTCTGTACATTCCTTGACAGCCCTTGCTGCACTCTACTACCACTTCCATTTCGAGCACCGAAATTAGAGCAACCTGGCTCTGCTTGCATGGCCTGATAGTAGGACAAAGAACAGGCCATATCCTTTAGAAAAGGCAGAGGTTTTAAGACTTCGACAATTTCGCTCATCAAAGGTCTGGATTTTGCATCACGGTTGAGACACTGCGAAGCCAAATGGAAGGCCTTCTGAGCACCCTTCACTGAGAAGTATCCTTCAAGGCGAGGATCTATCAGTCGGTATAACCTTCGCCTTTCCCCTAGTTGTGGACGTGCCCATTCCACTAGATTATACTCACCATTTGGTCTATTTTTGTCCATGGATCTTCTGCCAGTTAGCATTTCAAGTAAAACCACCCCAAAGCTGTAGACATCACTTTTCGAGGTAAGATGCCCTGGCATAACATCAAATGTAATAGGTATAGAATATATTTCAAAAAACACTTAACAGAAAAAGAATATATGCTTACAAAAGAATATCAATACATGCGAGTATGTGCTTATTGGGAAGTTAATTAAGAGACAGACTAGTCTTGATAAATTCCATAGAATATTTTATTTTCCCCTCTTATTATTTATTTGTTGATTAATTTTTTTGAGTATTACTTTGTTTATCTCTCCTCCAGGTTTGGTAACAGTAACCAAATCTTGCATTTAATAATATCCCAATTCTAGAAAACCAAAAATTCAGAAAGCATATAACTCAAGGAGATTGTAAAGAGTCCAAACAACCCCTCAGCAATTGAAATCTCCGCTATAATAATCATTCCAAGATGTGATGGTATGTTAAGTGAAGATGAGCAAATAAAAGACAAAAGGTCATATATTGGTGGAAATGACGATGATTTCTTAAGAAACTTTAGCACTGCAGTCTGCAGCAAAGGAAAGTGCTCCATAAACACAACAGCAAACAGTGGTGATGCTAATATGACCAGGAAGCAGAGATAGTGGTAGGCATGGAGGTGGGAGGTGATTGGCAGCAGGGCATTAAATTGTGCTTTCCTATGGTAGTTTCAGGGTGTCACAGCCTAAATGTGACAGTTGCATCCAATACAATTGTGAAACTTGAAAAAAGAAATTAACCATTAAACTCTCCAGCTTTTTGGGCCGTAAGCGTCATATTTTCATCTTGTAGCATGCCCTCAGATCTCATTGATGTTGTATCTTACCCTTGGAATATTCTTAGTTCACCCAAACTTTCTGCTATTTAAAATTGAAATCCTGGAAGTTGAAGAAGGCTGTTAAACCTAGTCTTTTCAAGGATAAAAGGACCTTGAGAAATTTTTTTATTCATAGGATCCTCCCATTGTACCTTAAATAATAAGTATGAGAGTCTCAATACAGAGTTCCAACTTTAGTAGTCCTTCGGAAATAATTTCATTTCATAATCTAAATGAAGTGAACCAGCTCTATAAGGAATTTCCTACTACAGGAGTAACTGGTATTCAACATAAGAAAGACCTTAGCTAATGAGATAGTCAAACTAGTGGATAGAACATTCGAAGCAATAGAGAAGGGAGGACAGAGAGAGAGAGAGAGGTTTAAAAGAAAACTGAGAATTCTACGAAACTTATCTCTGAAAATGAAATTCTACAATTAAGGAAGAAAAATATAGTTCCTAACATTGCAGATCCTGAAACAAAGGGCCAATATGGACAGTAAAGACCTTAAGAAATCAGTCTGGTAGATGAAGCTCTCAATTGTATGGATTAAAAAAATTCAACGAGCTTCTTACTACAAAAAGGGTACTGAACAGATCTAATTATCCCCATAGAACGAAAGAAAATACCCCATTCGAAAGTTTGTCTACCATTCGCAAACTAATTCTAAATCATTTCCGCTTCAGGGCTTTCCCATTCATTCCCATAGTGCTTAAAACCTAGGGATCCTTTATAAGCCTGACAACTTTTTCTCAAATTGGATTGCAAAAAGCATGCATAAAAAATAAGTCATCCTATAGGTAAGTCCAAAAAAAAAAAAAAGAATCTGAGTAGCTCCTTGTTTCTGCCTAGGATTCTAATGGACTCCCCTAGAATAGAGTAGACCAACCAGAATGGTATCAAAGCCTTGGAAAGTAATTTATAAGCAAGAAAGACATCCTAGAAAAGATAAAAGTTGTAGGGAAAAAAGTATTCTGCAAAATAAAGAGTTTGGATAAGTATTTGATCTAACCAAAACGAAAACTTCAAGGGTTGAATGCACACATTTTAAGTTCACGGCTCATTAGAAAAAACCAATAAAGTTCAAGGACAGGCATATTTGTTTTTATATATTCATGACTAATTTTGACAAATGACAACCCAAAGCTGACATGGTGGACTAACTCGCCGCAAGTCTTTAAACATTTCTCATGAAATGGCCCGTAACTTGCCACAAGATAAAAAAACTGCTATCTAACAGTTCAACATTGTCTACTCTGGGTATTTGACCTTACTAGCAACACAATGGCAGTTATGTTGTGAAACAACATGTTTACTCTTCCCCAAAAGGAAAAAAAAAATTTCTTTTTGTCTTCCCTCTCATGTGCACATGCATAATCACAACCAACCATGTGTATTAGAAGAAATGTTCTAGAAAGACTCTTGCATGATTGTTTCCTTTTTGGCTCAAGGTTCACTGCATGAATTTACATCGTACTCCGTCCAAGCATAGGGACAGAAAGAAATTCCTATAATAATCCAAAGGACAATAATAAATGCCATTTATCATGCTTACCTGTCATCACATACTCAGGGGCTGCATAGCCATATGTTCCCATCACACGTGTAGATACGTGAGTCTTATCTCCTTCAGGACCATCTTTGGCAAGTCCAAAATCAGAAAGCTTGGCATTGTAATCCTGGAACAGATTGGCAATATTTTAGAAAATGGCAGATAAGGAAGAAAAATAGAACACCAGTTGCATAAACACTAGTCACCAACTGAATCAAGCAAGATATTAGACGCTTTAAAATCTCGATATATCACTGGCCGATCAGCTTCCTCATGAAGAAAGGCTAGGCCCTGTGCGGCACCAAGGGCAATTTTCATTCTGACGGTCCAGGGAAGAGGCAGTGACCCTGCTACATCAGATATTAACAGAAATTTGCAATATCAGTGTCAAGTAGCAGAGGATAATTAAATCACTGAAACAAGTTGTGTTGGTGAGGTTTGGATGACATTAATGAACTGCATTATTTCCAGAAACATCTTGCTATAAATACAGCCATATATAATGTGCTCTCTTCTTAAATGCTATAGCAAATGATTATCCAAATTTTTATGATTCTCTTGGGTCGTTCAAAGTAAACCAATGGTCATGTTTGACAGAAAACATAAAACAAATAGTCTTACGCTATTCAAAATATCTTTGCAGTTTGTAGGTATGAGCATAAGTTCCAGCCACAATACAAGAAAATGGACAACCAAATAACTAATGCATTTCCATACATATTTGCATGAACATAGAGACAGAAAGAGACAAATTCCTCCCTTCAAAGTTCAACTAACTTTGCAACTTTGCTTAGATGTAAATCTTAGCATCATCCTACCTTCATCGAATAGTGGTGCCGAACCTAAATTGTCTTTAAGTTTGTGCAGACCAAGACTTTATCACTTTTTGATATTTTAACTTAATTTTCCATGCAATGTAAAATTGCAACGCATGATAAAAAATTTCCACAAAGCATTTCTTGAAAAGTTATTGAATAAATGCAGGATATCAGTGCTATTATCACTAATATGTCCCTGCAAGATAGAACGCATAACCTATAAACCTAATCCCAACATTGACATTTACATCTAATAATTCTTCCATAAATCAACCATCACTTAATGCAGTCATGGGTGTCCTCATATATTATTGGACTTGAAAGTAAATGATGTGCATTCTCCATTCCTAAATTATGCGAAAAAGTGTTTACCAATTCTATGGAAGAAAAAAGAAGATTTGAGCAAGTATTTGAAAATAAAAATTGAATTATATACTTCTAAAGAGGTGATTCTCCAAGCTTCCTCGAGGCATAAACTCATAAACCAGCAGCCTTTGTTCATCCTCAATGCAGTATCCTACTAACTTAACCAAATTAGGATGGAGAAGGTTACCAAGATAATTAACTTCAGCCTGCCATGTGGGAAAAAGAGAGAGTGAGAGAGAAAAGAAAATTAAAAACTGTTGAATCAGAAAAGTGAAGACAGAGTGTATAAGCACTAGACAAGTATGTTAGACAAGCACTAGCACGTGTGCAGAGTTACACTGCTTAGATTACAAGGTTCCTTACAAGCCATTCTTTATGACCCTGAAGTCCATCATTGTTGAGAGTTTTTATAGCAACAGGAACACCAATGCCAGGTTTAACTGGAGCAGTCCCACCGTCACTAATCCAGGCTTTGAATACACAGCCAAATCCACCCTCACCCAGAAGACTCTCAGGCCTAAAGTTCCTTGTAGCTGACTTGAGCTCGTTAAAGGAGAACCTTCGAAGTTGAGAGGCAACTTTCAGTTCCTCACTTATGTTGGAAGTAGATGGGGTGCTTTGAGTATTATTGCTTGCAGTTGAAGATGACCCTAGTGGAACAACTGGTTGTCCTCGGCTGGTGGTAGTATCACTTGTAGATTTACTTCCAGCTGATTAAGCATAAAGGTCAAAATCAGTATTTCTGAATTACCCAAGCTATGCTTGACAGCATGTGCAGTCCGAGAATCGATATAAGAACAAAGTTATCACATATCAACTGATCTAAACATTGTCCAGAGTATAAATCAGGAGATATACATCCCATTATCCAAACATGAAGAAATGCAAGAGAAAGCATCTCTTTTAGCTTTAAAATTAAAATGGCAAATAATATTAGCCTCCTTTAGCTTTAAAAAACCATAATGGAATTTAAATTAATCAAAACTGTAAGCCTAAAGTCTGACTGAAGTTAGTGGTGCAACTTTGTCGAGGGGAACACAAACCATAAAGTAGAACAGCCTTCAAATGCACTCAAAAGCATAAAGTAGCCGCTTGATTCTCGTTCATCCGAGATTTTTCTTCCTTGTCCAAGAAAAATCCAAAAGATTTAACACGACAAAATTGATATCCACCACTATATTTTCTAGTTCTAATTTATGAACCAACATAAAATAGTAGCATGAGCTGGTCCGCACATGAAATAATACGTAGTCAGGCTTTGATAAGTTGAATTTCATTGTCTATTCATTATTTTTCCTATATCTTTCGTCGGTGTGTCTTTGATAAAATCTCTATAAAATTGGTGTCTTGGTTCTTATGACGAGGTATCTTTATTAATAGAAGATTTTCTTTCTACAATAGAAAGAGCCCTTATAGGGTTACCATGTCATGTGCTTTTAAAACTAGGTCAAGCCTACCAGTTATTTCCGTGTAAATGAAAATGTGTAGTATTCCTAATTTATAAAATTGGAGGTAATGTAAGATGCTTCAGTTTTAAGTAAATATGGTCTACTCTATATACAAGGGTTTACTGAATGAAAAAGTTGTTCATAAATTCGTGGAAAAGAGCGCCCTGGACAAGCATACAAAGCTATGTCACAAGTATGTGTGTCTGTGTCTATAAAGAGAGAGATATATATTCAAGATCAGCACATTTTAAAGATTGAACTATTATGTCATGCATGTCCGAACCATTTGAACCTACCAAAATAAGAGGTGAAAAATAATTACAATGAGATAAAGTTGCGTAGTTGAACATTTATTGTATGATCTTCATCCCAAAAAAAAAATGGTTAAATGAAATGCCATAACTTTAGCAACTATAAATCAACATTTTCAATGGATTCAGCAACAAGGCACAGATAAAAGTAGAAACATCTATATGCAACGACATAGAATAATCATAAAACCATAATAAGAAGTGAGTAAACAAATTTGAATAAGATTGTTGGACGACAAATGCAGTAAAATGATATCCTTATAGAAAGGGATTAATCAAAGATGTAGACAAATAGACATCAATGTGGCACCCAGTAAGCATTATTAGCATATGATCAAGAACAACAACATCTACCTAATAATAGAATTAGACATTACAAACGAAAAAATTTAACAAGACTAGTAAGATGAAACAATATGTTGGAGAAAATGATAAACAGATACCATATTGAGGGCTAATGCTACCTATTGAGTTATCATCATCGGTCCTTGAAGCAATGCAGTTCCCTAAAAACTTTAACTTAAACCAACACCCAGTCTTCTCTGCTTCTCCATCTTTCTTCTTCCTTCCTTTTGATTTTCCCATATCTTATGCACCGATGTTCACAGAATCAGTACAAAACCCCACCTTGTTATGACAACAAAATGGGCAAAATTCCCTTATCTAATAAATTAATTACACCAACTAACTACAACCCTTTATCCTCCTCAACCAAAAACAGCCCGAAAGGCATCAAGCATCAGAAATTAAGAATACCCCAATTCATAATGTTAATGCGAAAACACAGAGTCAAAACTTAAAACCAATCAATCAATTAATTAAAAAGAAGAAATTTCTCAACAAAATACCATAAAGGTTGAACCTTGATTATACTTAATTAAAAAAAAAATGCCAATGTCACAGAAGACGGATTGGGGTGGCGAATATCACTGAAATGGGCATGACCCAGATTAGAAAATGGACATGCAACACAGAAGAACCACCATTAATAGAAATATCAAGCTAGTATTAAGAAGATGAAATTCAAAGCATGAAAAAACCCGAAAAAAAGAATCAAAGACAACTATCAGCATAAGCGAATGATGCACATAAATTGAGAGGTCTGTTTCAGCTTAAACCGACAAACACAAAACCACATTCACTCGCACACTGCATTGCCATTAGCAGAGTTTACACAGAGAGAGAGAGAGTGTGTGTGTGTGTGAAAGATACAGAGAAAAGAGCGTTACAAATGAAATGAAAAATAAAGATAGAAAAACAAGATTGTGTTCGGATTTGAATTTGGCAAACAGGCAGCACGACAGTGCGTAACTTGAATTTTGGCATTTGGCTGGCTAATGAATAGCTAACTGTGAGCTAAACGATAATTGAAAATCTGTACTTTTTTCTATCGAATAATTAAAAATTAAATATGTACTTGGGAAAATCTAAATCCCCTGTCGTATTCTTGTTCTTCTTTCGTTTTTTTTTGTCCATTCCACACCTGCCATTCTCGAGACACCTAGATTACAACAAGATTTTTAAAAATAATAATAAAAAAATAAAATTATAAAACAAAGAAAAGAGAAACATGTTTCGAACCAGAATTTTCTATTGATAACCCAGAGAGGTAGAGTTTAGGGGTGGATGACCGGTTATTCAATCCATCACTATTTTTTTTAGTAATTAATTATCCATTAAATTCGAATTTATAAAAATCCAAATTAAGTAAAATTGATTAAATTTTATTTGATTAATCATTAATTTTGATTCAATTAATTTTATAATTTCAAATTTTAATCATTAACAAAATAATTTTTTTTACAATCTACAAGTTCAAACCAATCTGGTTAAATAACAAAAGATGATAGTTTTAACTCTAAACCAAAAGGTTTAAATTAAAAATGTTAACATTAATAGTGGATTTAGTTAATATATAGTGGAAAATTATTCACATAATAATATGTATAGAATGCAATTAATTTTTAATTATTTGGGTTGAGATATATAATAGTAAAATATTATGTAGAGTTATAACATGACAAGTCATGCATATTATAATACGATCAAGTCATATAATATCAAATCATATTATATCGAGTTATAGTATATTTAAAT
>CATIWF010045698.1:0-11923 GCA_949630135.1 Balakata baccata
TGTATGGATTAATTTGAGTATAATTTGTATTTTATATGGATTAAAATTGATTTTCTATTGATTAGTGTAATTTGCATTTTAGTTTGATTAATTTGATTGTTTTGTGATTAATTTGATTATATTTATATAATTTTTATTTTAGTTAGTATGGATTAGTGTGGGTATAATTTGTGTTTTGTATGGATTCAAATAGATTTTTTATTAATTATTGATTAGTATAATTTGTCTTTTACTTCAATTAATTTGATTGGTTTTGTGATTAGTTTGATTATTTTGTATTGTTAGTTTGATTTGTTTGAATTGATTTTAGTTTGTATTTTAGTTTTGTCATTAGTTTGATTAATTATGTTATTAGTTTGATTAATTTGTATTATTATTGCTTTGTATTTAAGAAGTGCTCTGTATTTTTTTGAGGTATTTAAGCAACATGAATCCTATAAGCACTCAATCTTCTGAGAAGCAATACATGGGTTCTACACCTTCTGTTTGTGGAAAAAAATATCCCGCTTGGGAATATTTCAAGGAAACAAGAACATAATTTGGAAGAACTGTATATACTTATCTATACTATTGGTCTTCTTTCAAAGGTGGTGGAATAAACAGAATGAAATATCATTTGGCTGGAATTTAATGTCAAATAGTGAAATATAAAAAAGTTTCTCATGATGTTCGCGTAAGAATGGAAGAGATTCTCAAGGAACATGCAGAGAAACAAAAGCAAATGAAAATGACGTATAAGCGGGCATATGAAGATGAAGATGATAGTGATGATGCAGTTGAGGTTTCTATGAGATAGCAAGAAACATCATAGATAAATCTATCAAAAAAGCAAAAGAAAGGGAAGGGAAAGTAAAGTGCTATGATTGGGGACTATTTTGTTTCAAGAACATCTGTAGGGTCTCAATCTGGTATTAAGAGTGCACTTGCTGGCAAAGAAGCTATAAGTAGAGCACAAACAGCAATTGCAAAATGATTTTATCATGCTTGTTTACCTTTTAATGCAGCTAATTCACCTTATTATCAAGCTGTTATAGATGTTATTGCTGCTATTGGTCCTAAATTTAAAGCTCCAACTTATCATGATTTGAGGGTGAATTTGTTAAATTATAGCAAATAAGAATGTTCACTGCTGATTGAGGGTCATAGACTGCATTGGGTAGAAACTGATTGTACCTTAATGGCAAATGGATGGATTGATCAAAGACAAAGAACCTTAATCAACTTTTTGGTGTATTGCCCAGCTGGTTTATGTTTTGTGAAGTCTGTTGATACTTCAGATGCTGTTAAAAATGCAATTACACTAGTAGGCTTGTTTTCTAAAGTTGTTGAATGGATTGGTTATTCAAATGTGGTTCATTTTGTTACAGATAATGCTGCTAATTATGTAGCTGCTGGGAGATTGCTAGAAGAAAGGTACAATAATATACTTTGGACACCTTGTGCAGCTCATTGTGTTAATTTGATTTTGAAAAATTTTAATAGCATGGATTATGTGACCGACTTAACATTGTGTGCTTCTAAGATAACAACATTTGTTTACAATCATATTGTTTTGCTGTCATGGTTAAGAAAGAGAAAAGATTGGAAGGAAATAGTGCGTCCTGCATTGACATATTGTGCTACAACTTTTATAACTTTAAAAAGTATTGAGGATCATAAATATGATTTGCAAGCCTTAGCCAGAAGCAAGTTCTTCACTACTCACAAGCTTTCCAAAAGTAACAATGGAAAGTTTTATTCATCTATTGTTTTAGATAAAAAATTTTGGGATGGTTGCTCAATTATGGTGAAGATTGCTGCTTTCCTAGTGAAATTGTTGCATTTGGTTGATTCTGATGAAAAATCTTCATTAGGTTATGTCTTTGAATGTACGCATAGGGCACGAAAGGCAATCAAGCTTATGTTTAAAAAAAAAAGGAGCAAGTACAGTCCATATTTTAATATTATTAATACATGATGGAACAAGCACTTTTATAGGAATCTTCACAGAGCTGCATATTTTTTGAATTCATCTCTTTTTTATGATCATTCTTTTAATAAAAAGTATGATATTAGTGATGGCATTGTGAATTTGTGTGAAAACTATATCATAAATCCAATGGGAACAATGACAATGAAAGAGATCAAATATTATCAAGAAATTATTGGAAATTTTGGAAAACTTTTGGCCCTAGCATTAGCTAAAGAATTTCAACCAAGTAAAAAAAACAAATTTCTTATCTCATAATTTGTTTAGATATTTAATTTTTCCACTTGTGATTAATGTTATGATTGTAAAATTCTTTTGCCATTTTATTTCATTTGAATTTATAGATGACTGATGGACATTGTATAGAAGTAGTGCACCAAATTTAAAGAGATTGACTGTTAGAATTTTAAGCCAAACTTCTTTGTCTTCTGGATGTGAAAGAAATTTGAGTTTATTTGTGCGCATCCATACTAAAAGGAGGAATAGATTGGAACATCAAAGACTTAATGATCTTGTATTTTTTAATTACAATTTAGAATTAAAGAATAGATATGCAACTAAAAATCTAGATCATCTATATATATATATATATATATATATTGCTTATTATTCTTGTACTATGAGTAATCTTATTCTTGAACACTATTATTTAGGTTCCATAAAAAAAAATTGAGATATGATCCTATTAATTATGAATGCATTGACAAGACTAAATTTTGGATTGAAGAAGATGATACACTTGTTGATTTGGATTTAAATGAAATAGAGGCTGCTCTTTATGAAGAATATGCACATTCAGTTTCAGAAAAGTAACACTCATATTCAGGGTTAGTTTTGTTGCTTGGTTTATGATTTTATATTATTTATTTTTAGTATATTATATTGTCATTGTGAAATTAAGTAGATACAAAAGAAGTAGAGGATTCAAGATATTAAGATCTGGATGATATTGATTTGGAATCATTTGGTCCTACTGATGCAACAATTTATCCTCGATTGAATGTGGGTAAAGGCAAAACTTCTGAAAATCAATTTTTTTTAAGAGATGAAGATTATAATGAAACTCAGCCATAAAATTTTTTGCTTAATTTTAATTTTGAATATGGTTATATAACAATATTATGGATATTACTCTTTTAAACATGTTATTAATTATGGATTTATGGATATGGTTAGGCAACAATTATATTATGGACATTGCTCTTTTTAAATATATTATTATTTGTGGAATATATTTTGAATTTTTATTTTCATTATGTATGAGACAAATTATATTTTATTAACTTATTATATATGAGACATGTTATATTTTATACAAATCTTACATAGACCGGTTTTACCTTAAACCCGTAATCCGATGTCTTCTCCAGTTCATTGGTTGGGTCCTTTTTACAGCCTTGGCTGAAAGTAGTTTTTGTGAAAAAAATCAAGTTGAGAGATTTTTATGAAAAAAAAAAATTTTAAAAAGTGATTTTTGTAGAAGTTAACGAATGTATAATAACTTTCGATGAAATTAACTTCTTTAATGAGAGATAAGGGGAGAGGGAAAAGAGAAAAGAATTAGAATTTTTTCTTTTTATGATTCATATTTTTTATTAATATTTTAAGAAATTTAGTGTCTACGTACTCATCAAAATATATTTTTTTTATGAGAAGCTAAATTTATTAAAAATTGTAATTATTTTGTAATTATGGTGAGAATGTGTTAGATTTTTTGATAATTCAGTCTAAATAAAAATATCAATAAAACCACCGCTCTATTTTAAAAAAAAAGGGAACCAAAGCTACATGAAATGATAAAATGAATTTTTTGTACCAAAATTTTGGTATTTGAATTAAAATTGTATCAAACTTTTGTTTTGTATCAATTTAGTGTCATATATTTGCAACTTTTTTTTCAAAATAATATTTTACGATAGAATTTGTTTGATATAAACACTGGAGATATATATATTATGCCATATCACATGCCCCTTTAGATAAAAATGCGATATATTACCAACTCAAATGTCTAAAGACTTTATGTGATATTTTTTTATTTGTAGTGGTATGTAATGTAGTATGTCACGTGTATCTTTGATATTTACGTTAGACAAATTCTACTATAAATATTGTTTTGAAATAAAATTGCAAATATATGATACTCATTGCAAGAAATTTCACAAAAAATGATGCTAAAAATCATAATGAAACATTCAATTTTCGTTACAAAAAATTTTGGATGATGAAATTTCATTGTTACAGGGATCGTCATTGTATATGCGTGGTAAAAGCTATATTTGACAAATTTTGATATCATCACTAAATGTTCTACCTATGGTGACGATAAGTACCATTGTCACTATAATTTAGTACCTTTTGTGACGACAAATATGTCACAATTAGTATAAAAATTTAGTCACTTTTTACTGTATTCATCATTAGAAGTTAATAAGTTCAGTGACAAAATCACCTTTTCGTCACTAAAACATATTATTTTGGTGACGAAATGTCATTCGACCAAAATTATTCAATTTTTATGGCGTCAATTTTTGTCATGCATAAGTTAATTTTTTGTCACCTAATTTTGTTAATCGTCACTAATAAAATAGTATAAATAACGATAATACATTTGTCATAAAATAATAACTTTAATATGGCAATGATGTGATTGTCATTTAAATGGTAAAATAATATTACTACAATAAATTGTCATAAAAAGTTGTTTTTAGTTACAAATTATTTATTGTCCCTAGTTAAATATATATGATGACACTTTTTTTTTGGGTGATGATAGATATATTATTAATAATGAATTTATTGTCACTAGATGCTTATTAATAGTACACTACAAAGAAAACACCATAAAATCCAAGGAATGGTAATTCATTTCATCCAAATGAAATTTCCCATACAAGTGAACAATCTTCAGAAAATGGACATTTGTTCTCAAAAGCATAATATTTACAGAATTCGCATGTCTTCTTGCACACTTAATCAAAATAAACAAGAAAAAGAAAGAAACAAAGAAACCATACTGATTTAGAACATACAAGCACAAATATTCTACAGAGGGAATCAAGAATTGTTGTTTGGGATTCAGCAGCAAACAAGCAAATTCTTTCTCGTGATGCCTCCCCTTCATCCTTTCTCTGTTCCTTTTCATATCATCTGCTCTATTCTCCTTTTGTTTTCTTCTAGCCCCCTATAGTTACTATGAAATACAAACATGCCCCAGACTCATATTCTGCAAGATTACTATGAAGCATAAACACAAGAAGTGTAATGGAAGTTTCCAACAACCGTAGCTATAGCTCCTCAATAGAATTGCAAAAACTAAAGAATTAAAGTTGATAATCATAAAGAGAGACTCATTAAACTTACCCATAGGTTCAGTCCCGGTTTCTTAACTGTAATCAATCAAGCTTTTATACATTTAACTACTGATATTTGCAACAATAATAACATATTATTAAATTAGTGCAACAATTAATTAAGATTTCACAAATTCAGTAAAGAATTTTAGCAAACAGAATCCTGGATAATCGCCATCATTCATTAGAAATTTCTTTAGTTACATCATATCTTTTCGAATCCTTTCCATCATATTAAAAGAATATTTAAAGTTATATATGAAAAATTATAATGTTTTGAAAATGCTCATAATGCATGGTTAAATGGTAGAAGCACTCATATTGCATTATCAACAATAACAAAAATTACAATGAGACCTAAAATATGGTAATCAATGTAAACTCATAGCAGTAATCTAGTACATTAGACTTTAAAAAATTTACATGACCAAATTTTAGAAAAGCAGAATAGGTAAAAATATACAAGTGCTAGCTGATAGAAATAGAAAAAATAAATTAAAAAGAAAAGTTAGAAAGAATCATGTGCTAGACTGTAGAAATACAAATGAGAAATGGAGTATTAATTTTCCTAAAAGCACATTATGAAAACTATGTTCAACGTTGGCTCTCAAATGTTGAGATCCAATGAAAGTGCATATAGGGAAATTTTCCATAAAAGAAAGCAAGTCTCAGATTTCTATTTAGAAAATATCATAGACAATATTTATTGTGATGCAATAAATTCCCAAGAAAAATATATCAACAAGTTGTGGCACCATATATATATATATTGAAGCTTCGTTCAAGGAAGTATACAAAAAATCAAAGCTCTTCACAAAAACCCAAAGTCATTTGTTAAATACAAAATTTATATTTATCACAAGTTTGAGTACAAATTGTCACCAAGATGCACATAAAAAATGCCCCCTATTACAACCTTTAAGACTTAATTAGCACAACAAAATTTAAGCAACCAGCCACATTGACCATAGAATTCAAACAAATTCGGTGATTTTACAAGTCAGCTAGTTACACTCAACTGAAAACATCTGGACAAACCCTTCCTATAATGATTATAAGGCTGCGTACCTGCAAATTCCAAGTTACTAAAATCATCACATCAGTACGATGATTGTAATAAATACCGACTTTCCCATGGAATACGTTATGCCAACAAACATCAATTCCTTTGTTATTTTTAGTCCAAATGTGTTAACCACCTAAACTTATTACATATTCATAGCTAAGTACAGTGACACCGAAACTATATATATAACTGCATTATAGATGAGAGAAAATCATAGCTGATACCCTTCTTATGCCCTATTTAACATTGTGTTTGGAAACAATATTTTTCAGAAAAAATTTTATATTTTTAACTTCTTTTTTTAGTTTTAAAAACTGCTTTCAGTAGAAGCAGATAAATGGATATTTTTTCTAACAGCAGGTTTGAAAAAACAATTTATAAAAAATTAAAAAAATCAGTCAATTAAATTAAAAAATTTAAAATATGCTTTCAGTACTCTAATCAACAATCTCAAACACTCCCTTAATATTATCCTTTCTGACAAATTACATATTTAAAAAAGAGAGTGGCAATACAACCTAAGGATTAAAAGAAAAAATCATAACCTATATACATACTCGTAGCTTTAACTAATTTAGCTCATCGCTAAGTACAGTAACACACATGCTTGAACTAGCAAACAATTGAAGTTTATGAAAATAAAACAACATTATTATACCATATTGTTTTGCCAATGGCAAATCTTTATTCATATATCCATGTCAAGGGGCTGACAAGGCCAACATCACCATGTAGTCACTGCTCTGAATTGTTATTGTCAACATATTTGTAAAAAAGTATCATGTACACACAATTTAAGTGTCCAGTAGAAAAAATAAGAAAAAAAGTTGTCAGTTCAAATGCGTATAACAAGCTAATTCATTGTAAATACCTACAAGCACCTTCTGCACAATACTCCCATTAGACCCACCAAGTTTTAGTGTCTTACTTTTTGAATGGCTTCAACTTCCACCCTTAACTCCTCTGCCTGACCCCTGCAAATACCAAATACCCACTGCCACTGGTTAAAATTATTACGGTTTACCATATTATGTTCTTTAGTCATTTTAGTTCCAAAAAATGTCTAAAATAGTCATTTATATACAAAACTCGAGAGCTCAATAGCATCCACAATAACAATTTTAAATTTCTCAAAACCATTACTTCCAATAAAATTTGTTGTTCCCACAAATTCTTCGCCGCATAAAATCAGATCTACAAACAAAATAACATCCTCAATTTCAGAAGATTAAACAAAGACCATATATCAAACTTTCTGAATCGAATATGTCAAATCAACAGAGATAAAATAAAAAAGTCCACCAATCAGACAAAAAAAAGTTATAAAAACAAAGAGAGAGAAAAGCTTACGGTGATGGAAGACCCAATATTGAGGACGCAACGCCCTCTCACTAAACCTTTAGTATTATCCATAGCAATGGTCCTTATCACAATCCCACCTAAGTGCTAAACCACCTCAAGCACTAAGCGGATCGAGTGGTCAAGAACCTTTAACGCTGTCAAAATCGGTGGCAAAACCTCATCGAATCCTATATCCATGATGGCGGCAATGACCTAACAAATGTGACTGATTGCACTTTTTCCGATAAACTCATCGATGATCTTCCCACCACCCTTCTTTTCTTGGGAAACTAGAAATGGTTGAGGTCGAGCAGCGGCAGCAGTGTAAGTCACGTACTTAGATGCGTGGGTGTTTGGGTGAGGAGGTAACTATAAGGAGACACTCAAGCTTAGGATTACAATTGGAGAGAGCGAATTTAGATGCAGATCGACGCGAAGAAGATCGAAGAAAGAAGGATAAGAGTATGCAAGAAGCCATTGGCTAGGGCTTGAGAGAGAGAGAGAGAGAATGGTGTTAGGGTTTGAAATTCACCAGAAAATTCGTTGGAGAAAAGCACATAAATATTACGAAAAGAGAAGGATATAAAAAAAATACACTTTTTTTTTAATAATTAATATTCTCTTTTTTTAGGGAAATAATTAATACTCTCATTCAAAAAATACACTTTTGTTAAATTTTCTTTTGTGAAAATACAAATAGTACAAATAAAAATAATATAGAACTAAAATTCTGAAAATTTTGAAGTTCTATTTAAATTTTTCTTAACATTACATACGCTATAATGAATGAAATTTATTTAAATAGTTATATTTATGTTTATTTTTATTTACTTTTTAGATTGAAATGACATAGTTTTTTATAATTAAAAATTTTTTTCTGTAATAAAATTTTTTAACTATATAAACATGAAATTATTTTTTTATGATAAAGTTAGTATTCAATATCAGATAATAAAAAAAATATTATGACTAATATATTTCATCTTTTAAATTTTTAAACAATTAATTGACACTATTGTATTAACCATCAATTTAAAATATAAATTTTTGTGACGATAAAAATTGTAATAAATAGTGAAATTATATTTTCATCTTTAAAAAATTTGCTTCCAAAATTTGTTACATTAAAATTTACCTCTAAAAAAATTAGTGATGAATTTACATGCATCATCACTAAATATAAAATAAAAGATGAAATAGTTTCGTATGTTATAAATTCAACTAATTGATGATAATTTATTATCTTGTTTTAATAAAATTGATATTGTTGAGAATAAAAGTTATCATAATTTATTATTTTTTCTGTTGAAAATATTTTCTCAAAAAAGTATGAACATAAAATTTTGCCTCTACATTAAGTAGTGACAGATTTATATGTATCGTCACTTAATATAAATATTAAAGACATAATTGTTTTGTCAATTATCCATTCAACTAATTGATGATGAATTATTTTCTTGTCATTTAAAATTAATATTCATGACGAAGAATATTGTCATAAATTAATATTTTTTTTTTGTTCTTTGACTCCAAAACTTTTGACAAAATATTTTTCTAAAAAAATTGTGACACATTTTTGTCTTTTGTCATTTCAGGTGGACAATAGTGATGATATAATATTGTCACAAATTTGTTAGCTAATTAGTGACAAAATATAATGTGTCATCAAAAGAAAAATTTGGTGACAACAAATATCATCATCAATTACTATGGAAATTGTCATCGTAAAATTTCCAATTCAAAATTTTGGCGTGAAATTCTACCTCTAAAAGTTAATGTGAAGAATTTCTTTTAATCGTCATTAAATATGATAATTACTGACGACATAAAAGATTTCTAATGACAAAAATAACGGTTGTCACAAAAAGGAATATTATAGTGACAATTATGAAATTCGTAACTGTTAATTAATAAATTGTGATAAATTTTTATGCCTAGCAAAGAAATTTGTCATAAAATATGTAATTTCTTGTAGTGACTAAATTGATACAAAATAAAATTTTGATACTATTTTGATACAAGTGAGAAAGTAGTTTGGTAAAAAAATTCATTTTACCCCTGTACAAAACAATGACTTAAATACTTAATCTAACCTATCATGCAACTTATGTACAACTATAAATATTATATCATACTATATTTAAAAGTTGAAATAGAAAGACAAGCAAAATAATCGTAAAATCTTTGCTACTTCTATTTTTAAATTAATAATTTAATAGAATTTAAAATAAATATTCACTCTTATAAATAACTAATCATAGCTTATAAGGCTTCCGCATTGAATTTGTTCAAAGTTTAATAATATAAAAGTCACCATTCCGAAATTGTCAAAGTGATTGGTATTTTGTCCATCCATGCACGTATATGATGGCTATCCTCATTCATATTAATTAATGGAAAAAGGCAAAAACAACAACTTGCTGTAAACATCTTAAGTTACTAATTTTAAAATTTATTTAGTTCATATGATCGTTTTAGTGATTTTTAGTGTTACCCTCCATAGTATTTTGTTGAAAAAACTGTCCATTTTGACAGACTAATTCGGATAGATCTCACAACTCGGTTTTGAGAGAAAGTTTTGGATATGTGTGTTCTCGACATGAGAATTATGAATTAATGTATTCATATGCTCAAAATAAGGAATGTATGAATAGACTTTGAAGCTCAAAGTAAACTCATTGCTAAAGAGATATAAAGAGAAAAAGTGAAAGTGAAAGTGAGAGTTATCTCATATCAATAAAATATAAAGTTGGACTTGTGTTTATATAGTAAGATGTATTCTTACATATGTATGAAAGTAATATTAAAGACTCTCTCTTTTGCATTCAAATGCGAGGGAATGCAAATTCATGATTTGGAATATGTCAATGCATAGGTGTACTGATGGGATTATATGCTCTTCAAAGCATATTATGTATTTATTACATTTTTAATTTTTGATGATAAAACTATTGAGGTATTTCATTATATATATATATATATATATACATTGTTGGGATTATATGCTCTTCAAAGCATATTATGTATTTATTACATTTTTAATTTTTGATGATACATATGGGTGTACTGTTGGGATTATATGCTCTTCAAAGTATATTATGTATTTATTACATTTTTAATTTTTGATGTATATATATATATATATATCTATATAGTTTTCATAAGAATTTTAAATAAATGTCATTTTAATTATATCATATGTATTTATGTGATTTTTATAGATAATCACAGAATATATAAATACAAGTTATTTTATAATTAAATAATTGTATTTTACAGTTAATAAATAAAGTTGGACACTTTATTTATGTTTAGACTGTAGTAAATTCATTGAATAATTTGTTTTGATCATGTATGAATTTACTTATGTAGTTTGTCTGCATAGAATATGATAAAAATGAGATTTAATAATTTTAAATAACTGTCAGATTTATTAAATCTCATAGGCATTGATTTTACTATAATATTAATCTTGAGTTAATTACAATTTTATATTTATAAATATTAATTCATTTGAGTTACTAACGAGTAAGACTTAATTAAAACTCAATATTCTCAATAACTTGGTGAGTGTATTTATAAATTATGATAATTATTAATTAACAATATAGAATTTATACTAAAATGTCTCTTGATGAATTTTCGATACTTGATCATTAAATTCTCTGGTCAGAGTGTATTAACAATAATTATAAATTAGTTTTTATAATGAAATTGTTGAAATATGATCATTAGAGAAAATCAGCAAGTATCGAAGTATAAGATGTAATTAAATTAATTGGGCAGTTGAGATATTAATTTAATTATCGATATTGTACAAATGATTACTAAGTAAAGAAATCAATGTGGCATAGGTCAAATTTATATTAATCCCTAACAACATACAATTATAGAGTTTCCAGTCTTTTAATGGAATAGTTTGGAATTAATAATTGAACTTATTTAATTATAGATAAATTACCGGTAATCATTATTGTATGTGCCTATATAATCCCGGGCTAGCTTATTTAATTGATTGTACCATTACATATTTTGTCAATTAGCAAGTTGGGCCTTGAGTCCACAAGTGAACAAAAATTAATATCTTATTGAATGATATGTGGAAAATAATATTTATTAGATAATTATTTTAAATTTTAGAAATTCTAATTTAATTAGAATTAAATTTAAAATAGATAAATTATCTCATAAAAA
>CATIWF010045713.1:0-11802 GCA_949630135.1 Balakata baccata
TGGAAATCATGTCTGAAAATTCTTGAGCAAGCTCAGGCAGATCTTTCAACAACCCATCAAGAGAAGTTCTCGACTTCTCCACTAGGCTCCCAATAGCTGATCCTGTAACAGTAACAGAGCCCGTAACAGCTTCAATAAGAAGATCAAAAGCACTCGATATTAAACTGCTTATTGCCTCCATCATTAGCTGCAAAACACACTCGAGACATGCCTCGATTGCCTCTGCAATCTGCTGTAATGCCCCATGAGCAGCTTGGCCCGGTACCCTGAATGCTTGGATTATTAGCACAAGAACATACGCCGCAGTGGTGAAGATTATTCGCGATACAAGATTTGCTAATGCGTTTATGGCAAAGAAAATTAAGCTGAATAGAAAAACTAGCATTTCTTAATAATAATAATAATAATTATAATAATAATAGTAGTAGTAGTAATAGTAATACATTTTGAGTGATTCTGAGCTAATATATATATATATATATACGGAGCTAATCAATTCATTAATTGAATGATTCTGCTTTTGGGTCCTAATTTCCAGCTGATTCATAATAATAATAATTCTCCATTGTAGAAACAGATTTACACACAGCAGTTTTAGACTGTATGTTATTTATTGTACAAATTTGCATTCTACAACAAAACTGCTGAATTCTTGCCAATAAGAGTGAAGGAGTAATCAAACTCATATGTACATCAGAAAGGTAACACGCAATCATCCAACGATAATAATTATTTGAAGCTCTTAACTACACGATAGTTAGAACAGATAATAAAGTAACAAATAAATATTAAATAATCATCTAAACGATAATCAATTATTCACCTACTAAAATACCACAAAGAGAGGAAACAAGAATAATATGCAGCTGATGATAGCACAAGAAATAGAAAATAAATCAACAGTGACCTTTAAACCAGCTGCTCCCCCACCATAACCATCGTACTGAACGGCGTGCATTAGCTTTCCGGCCATATTAAGGACAAGTGACGCCGTTTTGAAAAAGAGAGAAGAGAAGATGAAGAGGGAAAGAGCAGGAGCTGTGTGCCCAGAGAAAATGAAAATCTTTTGCGAGTGATAAAATAAAGAATTAATTACCAATAAATACCCAAACTATACACATTTTAACAATTTTAACTCGTACTATAACAATTTGCTTTAAAATTTCTGGACTACATTTTCTTTTTTCAATATTAGCTTCTGGTAAAGAATTGCAGCAGTTTTGTGACACATGGCACCAAAAATCCTATCTGCCACATAATAAAAATTTAAAAAAAATTAAAGAAGAGTCAACTTATTTTAAAGGTATCTTTATAATTTTAACATACATAGAGCTTATTTGTAATTTCGTTTTAAAAAAATGTTTTTCAAAAACAATTTTATATTTTATATTTTTAAAATTATTTTTGGTAAATAGATATTATTTCCTGTGGAATAATTGTGATCAATATTCTATAGAGGTTAGAGAGTTCCAAAGATATATAGCTGCCTGAAATGTCTATATCTCCAAAGTTATTTGGCACAATTATGAAGATGATGCTTCTTGGGAAGATATATCTCTTGAATATAAAAGACAATTAGATGCTGCTAAATTACCACCAACAACTCATAATGCTGAAGTGGATCCCTCTAATATGCCGTTAAAGTCTTCTCTTATTGACAATCCCATTATCAGTACTAGACTGTATGGTTTAGTCAGATCCACTTCTACTCGTAAATCAACATTCACTTTTTATGACTCAGATGACAGCGATAACAATATGAACATGTCTTCTAGTCATGAATCCATCAGAAAGAACTAAAATTTTTTTTTCTTTGTTAGCATAATTATTGTATTTGCTTGTCAGTTTTCTCTTTCTAAACTAGAAACTTTATCGTTATTGTCAGCTTATAATAATTTAAGTTAATGTGTATATGAGCTGTCATGAAAGTATAGTGTTCTATCTCCTCTATATAAGGAGAGTTTGTAATCAATTTAGAGTAAGCAAATAAAATCCTTTATGAGCTTTTCTTCATCTTGAATTTCTAAATTTCTCTTTTTTTTCTAGTCTATATCTAAAACCTCCATATTTACTTTTTTAAATAATCATTCACCATAGTTTTATATAGTTTTGGAACTTCTATTAGTAGAAAATATCTGAAAAGAAATAAAAATAGGCAAAATGGCTGCTCCAAGTAATTCAAATAGGAGACGTCTTGCTGGTAGAAGGGCCTTTATGAATCAGCTTCTGTTTGAAAAAACTTCATTTTGGCATTTTAGAGCTTTTTGCATCAACTATTAATTTATTCAATTTTATTTTTAAATTGGACTATATTACACTTATATATTTTATTAATTACAAAATATTTATTTCCTCTAAATTGAATTTTTCAATCACAAATATAAAAATATTACAAATAATATTTAAACTAGTAATATTATTTATTTTTAAATAAAAAATATATAATATATTTCTAATTGCTTTATATATTATTTAATATAATAAGTATAAAAAATATTAAATTTATTTATAAATATACATATATATTTTCAAAATTTTTATTTATAATTAATTAAATTTTATTACTTTTATTATCTTAGTTATAGTATATAATTATATGAAATAATTATTTTATTTACTTATAATTCATATAAAAATATATATATTTCAAATATTAGTAATTTTGCATTCTAACATAAATAGTTCAATTAGTTTTAGCAAACATAAATATCAATCAACCAATAGCTATCAATTATCAACTAACAGTCATCAAATACCAACCGTATTCAACAGTTAAATCAAACGGACCCTAATTCAATCAGACAATAATATATATGTAGATTGTATTTATATTAAACAATGTAAATAAAATAATTAAATATAGAAAAAAGTTCAAAAAATATACATATAGTTTTATGCTTTTATAAGTTTAAGTTTTTTTTTTTTATCAAAAAGGGTCTTACGATTTGTGTAATTCGTAAATTTAAGTTTATTGGTTATGATAATGTTAGAAAACGTTAAACTGATGCTTATGTGTAACGCTTTTATAATTTTAAATACGCTGAGTTATTGTCTATTTTGTTATATTGGTACCATTTAAGTATTTTTTTTTTTTACATTATTATAGTAAAAATACTTAAATTTATTAATGACACAAACTACAAAATATTTTTTGTCCGAAAAAAATATTATACTTAAAATTTTAAAAATATAAAACTACAAGTAGATTTTTGAAATATAAATAACGTGATAGACTAAATTTTTCTAAAAATTTCTCAGAAATTATATTATTAGATTTGGATCATTCCGGGTACTCTACTAAAAACTTCGAGATCGTGTTTCTCCTCTATTTGGAATGGACTAATTTCAAATACCAAAATTTTAAAAAAATAATATATGCTCAATAATAAAATACAGATTCACATACATAATCCAAATTACATGACCCAAACGACTTTTTTTTGTTGATAACTTCACAGGTAAGCTAAATGATTTCGAGAAAAATTATTCTACAAAAGATTAGGTACCTAAGGCTCCACAATAATCTTGCCGGCAGCATGGCCATCAATACTCTTAGCCCAGGCATCTTCTGCCTTGCTCAGTGGATGTTTGGAGTCTACCACCGTCTTCAGCTTCCCTTCTTTCACCAACTTAATAAGATACTTCAGATTCTCACCTTTGGGAGCCAAAAGCAAAGGCACCAGCTGCTTCTTAGAGAAGGTAAGTTTCTTCAAAGCAAATGTCCACAGTGCATTGGGACCTGGAGTTATATCTATCACCTTGCCATTTTCGCTCAAATTTGGCTCAAAGGTTCCCCAAGGAATGCCTGTTGCACAGTGAATCACTGCATCATATTTCCGACCGGAAGGGCTCTTCAGAGCTGCCCCTTCTGGTGTTCTGTAATCAATTACTTCATCGGCTCCTAAACTTTTGACTAGTTTCGTGTTTCGAGCCCCACAAGTGGCTGTCACATGTGCGTTTCCCATCTTTGACAATTGAACTGCATAATGACCAACTCCACCTGAGGCCGCAGTGACCAGAATGTTCTTAGGCTTGTCACTTCCGTCAAGCTTGATTCCGGCAGCTTGAGTGAGAGCCTGGTGAGCTGTGAGACCAGCAACCGGCAACCCTGCTCCTTCAGCTGCCGAAACTTCGCGAGGCCTTGCTGCTATCAACTTCTCCTTAGCCAATGCAAACTTGGCCAATCCACCTCCTTTCTGCATAGAATGGAAGGCAATTATTTCATGAACAAATCAAAGTTAGACTAGTTATATATATTAAAATGGATTTCCGTGGAAAAAATAACTGAGAATTTAAGATCATCTTCTTACCAAGGGGTCAAGCATAGCTACAACTTTGTCTCCAACTTTAAAATTGGTGACCCCATCCCCAACCCCCACAACTTCTCCGGCCACATCAAGACCTATTCCAACAAAAGTTTTGTTCAATTCACAAAGGGAAATAACTGGAAAAAAACATTGATAAAGGAAAAGGAAATATTAGTTAATTAAAAGAAAAAATAATAGCAGTGCCAAAACAAATTTAAAAACAACACAAACAGAGAGGCCCGTGATTCTGGTGTGTCCAAGAAATTAATGACGTATGGTGCAAAGATTCTTGCACATAAGAGAAGTTCATTTTCTTATCAAGGTTTCCACTAAACCTATCAACATCTCATAAGAATAGTTTGAAATCTGTATTTGCTTTCCAGATTTGTGTTTTATCATATCAAAGACAAATCAATTTATCTCAATTTGATATTTATATGAAGATTGTATCTGTTGTAACATGGGCACAAGTCATTGAATAATGAAAAAAGCATTTTTCGGAAAAAATTTTGAATTTTGAATTTTTTTTAGTTTTGAAAACTGTTTTTGATAAAAGTAGGTATATAAATATTTTTTCCAAAAACAGTTTATAAAAAATCAATCAATTAAATCAAAAAAAATTCAAAATATGTTTTTAGGACTCTCAACGGCAATCTTAAACACCCTCAAAAAGATACATCTCTCGACTCAAGTTAAGATTGCCTGATGCCATTAACTAACAATCAACCGGAAACTGGGGGAGAACAACACTACAACATTGAAATATTCTTAATGAAAATATTTCATATTAGTAGTAGACAGAATTATCAACATAGCTTTTCAATTAATGAAAATTTAGAAGGGATAACTGATTCAACTTGTTTGATTCACTATCTTACTGCCTGAACTACTCGGAAAGAAATGGAAATATGTGATGCATGTTTTAGCAACATAAGCAGTGACAGTTTGCCCTATGAAGAGGCTTGGTTTCTCTGCAGCTTCAGTGGATTCCCTGAATCCAAGGCTTTCACTTACGGGCTTATTATTCAGCAATTCCTTTTAGTATCCAACCCAAAAATCACAAAGTTACTTCTGAATTCCAATTTCTCTCTGAACCTCAGATTTTTTATTCAGTTAATAAATTCACATATAAAATACTGATTAAAGTAAAACTGGCAAATTCAGCTCAATGCAAATCACTCTATCAAGTACAAATACGAATTGCACAATCACAGTAAAAAAAATAGAACAGAATTCAAAGTAAAAGTGATTGAGGTAAGATCAGAAGAAAGAACAAACTTAAATTACCAGGTACGAAAGGGAACTTGCGAGGAAGTAAAGGCCGGGCTAGTCCTTTTTGAATTTTCCAATCAAATGGATTTAAACTAACTGCTTCATTTTTAATCAAAATTTCATCTTTCTCTGGAGTGGGGACTGGAACTTCAACATGCTGTAATTAATCAGAAAATCGTGTATTTTATTTTCATAGCTTTTATCCAAATTGAGGAAACTAAAAGAACTCAGAATAAACAAATGTAAATTCAGCAATTTTATACTAAGAAGAAAGTGAAAATTCGAATCTCAATAGGTAAACCTTCAATCCAGCGGCCCCTCCACCATATTTCTCGTACCGAATAGCTTGCATGAGCTTTCCTGCCATATCCAAAAGAAGCGACGATGTTTTGAACAGAACCCGGATTTGAAGGAGGCAAGTTGGTGATGGCAATTCAATTGGATTAGAAGGTGACACGTGTTGTAGCTTTTGTGGGAATGAGCTGCCGTGCTTGGGTGCCCAGGTCTACGACAAACGCGAAGGAACGCTGTTCTAATTTGACCCGACTCTACCCGATCAACATGTCTAAATAAAAATATCATTGACATTCTGCATATCATGCACTAAATCAGAACGTGTGGTAAAAATTCTTAGTGGTCGAAGTATTTAAAGTAGTTGTAAAAAGTTTTGTATTAACTTATTTAAAATTTTTCTACGTTATATTTTAAAGCTTAGTTAGTTCACAAAATTGATAGTAAACCAAAAATTAATAATATATCCAATACGGTGTATATGAATTTTCAAAATTTAATCAAAAATTTCGATTTTGAACTCTAAATATATAGTTAATTTAAATACTTTTGAGAAAATATTGTTAAGAATACGATAAAATTTATTGTAAGGTCAATAACACAAAAAAAAAAGTAGAAAAAAATAATATGAGGCTGTTGAAGTAGTGAAAGTCATTTAATTACTCATGTCATCTTAGCTTATTTGATATTTGTTTATTTTACTTGTGTAACAGATATTTGTCACATCTATAGGAGAAAATGGTTATTAGTTGTTAAGTGACGTTAGTGGTCAAAAGTTTGTTGCTTTTTATTTGTGATTTGTTGATCATGTAAAACATATTTAAAGGTTTTTTAGTTATTTGAATAAAATAACAATTAAAGCAGTTTTGTCTTCTTTTTGTGTCCAAGCTTTACTTTTGTTTTATTTCATTTATATTGCAATAGTAGTATCAGAGCTTTCTTTTGTTAATACTTATGTGCTTGCAATTAGAGGACTTCAGGGTACTGTGGGAGCCAAATCTATTGATTGTTGCTCAATCTCCATAAGCTTATCATTTTTTTCAACTTTATCTCCATCAAAATTTGCTAGAATTTGTTGAACTTCATTATCTTCACATGACTAGAACCTGTCTTCATCAAAAATTACATCATGGGTGGTAATAATTTTTTTAGTGTTAGGATTATATAATTTGTAGGCTTTTGAATGATCACTAACACCAAGAAAAATGCATTTTTCTCCCTTATTATCTAATTTTCTCCTCTTTTGATCAGGAATATGGGCATATGCAATACAATCAAAAAATCTAAAATGACCCACAGCTGGTTTTTGCCCTTTCCATGCTTTTTTCGGTGTCATATTTTGAACAACAAGAGTGGGACTTCTATTCAAAATATGGATGCTCCAATTTACTGCTTCAGGCCAAAAACTTTTTGGAATTTTACTCTTTTTAGAAGACGTCTCACCATATTCATGATTGTGCGGTTTTTCCTCTTGCACACTTCATTTTGTTGAAGTGTATACACTGCTACAAGTTGCCTCTTGATTCCATGTGTTTCACAAAAATTCTTTGAATTGTATTCTCTGCTATGATATGTGCGAAGGACTTTAATTGGACTACCAACTTCTTTCTCAACAAGTGCTTTATAGGTTTTAAAGGCTATAAACGCTTCAGTCTTTGCCTGGGTATATTTTTCTAGTATAATCATCAATGAAGGTAATTAATATCTTTTACCTCCATTTGAAGCTAAATTTATTGGCCCACAAATGTCAAAGTGAACCAACTCCAAAGGCTTCTTTGCTCTCTAAGATTTTCCTTGCAGAAATTGATTTCAATGTTGTTTGCTAGCAATACACTCTTCACAAATTTGAGAGTGTAATTCAATATGAGGAAGACTTGTTACCATGTTCTTTTGCTTCAGCATTTTTAGACCGCCAAAATTAAGATGCCCATAACGAAAATGCCACAACCAAGTCTTGTCCTTCAATCTTGCAGTAAAGCATGACTAAGAGGTATAGTCAAGATACAGAGAAAACATCCGATTTAATGTCATTTTGACTTGTGTAAGTAGACCTAATTTCTCATCTTGAATTCTACAAATTCCATCTTTAATAAAGATTTCATACCCCTATTCTTGGAGCTGACCAACACTAAGCAAATTTGACTTCAAATCTAGAACATTAGATATAGTCTGAAAAGAGTAGTTTCTAGTTTAGATTTTTACCTTTCCTTTTCCCATAAAAGAGACTTTAGAATTGTCTCCAAACTTTACATTGTCACGAAAAGTTTCATTCAACTCAAAAAAATGGAGTTTTATCTCCACTCATATGATTACTGCAACTTGTATCTAAATACCACATTCTTGTTTATTTCCTCCTTACATGACAGACCGTCAATAATGACACTTCTTCTTCTTCTTCTTCTTCTTCTTCTTCTTCTTCTTCTTCTTCTTTAGTAAAGTGAGATCTTTCACTTCCTTTTGATAGATTGGTTATGCATTCTGATTTGTAATGACCAAACTTGTGGCATCTATAGCACTTCACATTAGACTGGTCTATTGACTTAGGTCTGTTTGATTGGTGACCACCACGACTTCTTCCTCTCCCTTAAAAGTTATGACTTTGATTATCTTTAGCTTTTTATTGTAAGTTTCTACAGTCATTGTTTCCTCTGCCTTTTCCTCTTCCTTGTTCAGATCTACTTAGAGTTGAAAGCTGATTGTTAGTGGAAGCTTGCAAAGCTTGCTCTTCTTTTTCTTATTAAGCCATTTTTTGTTCATGAACCAACAAAGAGCCTTGCAATTCATCAATGGAAAGAACATCAAGATCTTTAGATTCTTCAATCGAGCAAACAATAAAATGAAATGTTAGAGTTATTGATCGAAGAATCTTCTCAATCACTGTCACATCTTCTATCTTCTCTCCATAGATGTGCATCTTGTAGATGATTGCTATTATTCTTGA
Organism: Balakata baccata; assembly: GCA_949630135.1. Lineage (NCBI taxonomy): Eukaryota > Viridiplantae > Streptophyta > Magnoliopsida > Malpighiales > Euphorbiaceae > Balakata > Balakata baccata. The sequence continues at coordinate 8,812 of CATIWF010045713.1, forward strand.
GAAAAAATCATAAATGGATTCCCCATACTTCATGCGAAGTGTTTCAAACTCTATACGAAATGTTTGTAGCTACTGCCTTCTTGCTTTAGTTGAACCTTGATACTTTCTTTTCATGAAGTCCCAAATTTGCTTAGAAGTTTCTTTGCTAAGAATGGTTTCCAAGATGGAACAATCAATGGCTTGAAAAAGGTAGTTCTTTGCCTTTAAATCCTTCAGCTTTAGTGCTTCTAACTCCACCTTTTGTATATCTAATAGTGCAACATCAGTGGCTAGTTTTACTATACTAAATTCAATGACCTGCTAATACTCTTTGGACCTCAAAAAGTTTTCCATCAATATACTCCAATGATCATAATGGCCATTAAAACAAGGGATGGCAGGTTGCACAAATGTTGTCTCAGAAGCCATTGCTTTTGCTACTACAAAAATAGAAAATGAGATGGGTAAAAAAAACACGACTATGGACTCTTTATCTCACTACTTTATGTTTCCCTTATCTTTTGTTTTACTCTCTCACACCCCCTTTTCTACACACAAAGGCTTTGATACCGCTATTGCAATATAAAGGAAATAAAACAAAAGTAAAACTAAGGCACAAAAAGAAGACAAAATTGCTCTAATTGCTATAACTTTATGTGCATGTCAAACTATATGGTTGAAGAAACTTCTTGAAGAACTTCATTTCAATATTAAAAGGCCTACCTGTGATAATAGTTTAGCCATCAAACTTTCCAAGAATCCGGTACTAATGAAAGGTTATGATGTTAAGGAAGTTGCTTGGAGTTTGTTCAATTTAAAGAAAGGTTATGATGTTATTAAACTAATGATCATCAGTTTAAGGGAGAGATTGTTGAAGTAGTCAAAGTCATTTATTTACTAATGTCATCCTAGCTTATTATATATTTATTTTTTTTATTTGTATAACAGATAGTTGCCATATCTGTAGAAGAAAATAGTCATTAGTTGTTAAGTGATATTAATGGTCAAAAGTTTGTTGCTTTTTATTCGGAATTTGCTATTCATGTAAAGCCTATTTAAAGGCCTTTTGTTTAATTGAATAAAATAACAATTAGAGCATTTTTGTCTTCTTTTTGTGTCTCAACTTTACTTTTGTTTTATTTCTTTTACATTGCAACTGAAGCATATGTTTCACACAATGTGCTTAATATAAATTTACCCTCTACTACAGATGTTTAGGATCAAAAGACATTTGTCTCCTAAGATACAACAGGTTACTAGCGGAAGTTGAACATCACAACCTTCCCACACAGCAAACCGAACTTGTCTCACTCTATCATATAAAAAGAAAGGAAGCAAGAGGAGAAGAATATCTCTAATTTGTCTTTTCAAGGGCTAATTGCATAAATGATACCGATTCTTATTATTTTGTTATAAATTGATACCAAATCTTTTAATTATTACAAATTGGTACCAAACATTTTTACTTTGTTCCAATTTAGTACAAAAACTTCAACAATGTTCTAATTTAGTACCTAAGTCAAAATTCTAGTCCAAAAATTTGACGTAACATATTGACCGGCTAACGTTTGACACATCATCTTTTTTTTAAAAAAATTTAACTTAGATACCAAATTGTAACAAAGTGAAAAGATTTGGTATCAATTTGTAACAATTAAAAGGTTTGGTATCAATTTATAACAAAATGAAAAAGTTTTGTACCATTTATACATTTATCTCATCTTTTCAACATGAAAATGTTCACCTATTTATATTAGAGGGAGGAAAGAGAAAAGATAATTGTAATTTATTTCTAATTCATGAACTATAGTTAATTAATACCTAATGAACCATAATTCATTTATGTATATATTTAATGAACTTAATTAAATATTCATGAACTTAGATAATTCACTCGTGAATCAATTTAATTACATAGAAGCTCAAGAGTTATATTTTGAAAATATTCCTACCAGCATGATGCTCTTATAGCGTATGCTACGAACTTCAATTTCCGATCAATTTTCTTTTATTATCTCCTTTAACAAGAAGCTTATTTTGAGCTTCAATTTTTTATCAATACATTTACTATTTTGAGTATATAAATAACACATATTTAGGTCATTCTTGAGCCCACCTGATTTTGCTTTCAAAATGGCTCATAAACCATAATTTCCCAACAAATATTTTGCCACTTTTTTGGTTCAGACTAACTCTAGATTATATATATATATATATGGGCATTGAAAATTTTCATCACTATGCAAATCAATATGAATATATTGGAAAGTTGTTTATAATAAGAATAATAAACAACTAGTTAAAGTGTTAACTAGTGTTAAAAAAAAAAAAAAAAGTGAATAATAAGAATAAGCACTAGCTTTCGAGATTTTCTGAATCTTGGGGATCAAGAATAAGAGTTGAATTTTATAAGTGAAAGTAACAAACCAGACCATTCAACAATAACTTTCTAATTTTCAAATGGAACCTTCTTCCATAATTAGTTATAAACATCTGTTACAAGGTTAAACTGCGCAGGGATATTATTAGTTACATCAATTTTTAGGAGTAGAAATTTTAACGTGTAACGTACTTGTTTTGCAATTGAGTGCGTTGGATTGATTGAAAATTAAGCGCATACTTTGATATGAAATATTCAGTTACAAAATGCACGCATCAGTCAGAATCTAAATTAACTCATGCCTGAAGTATTCAAAAAATCAAATTTGACAACATATTTTGTTTTTTTATTTATTTATCATCCTCTAGAAATTGTAAATTAAATAATGATACATTTTGAAGAACATCTATTAGCAAAAACTCATACGGCTAGCTATATGATACAAAGTAAAAATTAACAAACTAAGCTTTTTCTCAAAAAAAGGAAAAAGGAAAAAAAAAATTAACAAACTAAGCATTTTCTGTAACATATCCGATAGCATCCTTGTAATTATTCCATAAATCAGTTACCATAGTGGAAATCATGTCTGAAAATTCTTGAGCAAGCTCAGGCAGATCTTTCAACAACCCATC
>CATIWF010045728.1:0-24318 GCA_949630135.1 Balakata baccata
TTAGCAATTTAGTCAAAGGGTTAGCAATTAATGATAGGGATCTCATTATCATAATCCCAACATGATTTCCTTCATGCTATGTTTCATATCATGGACTTTCATTAATCAGTTTAAGATCTATATCAATTCATGTGCAAATGAATTCTAATATAATGAAAGAATGCCTTTATAAATGTGAACACTAAGTGCTTAAGGCGATTGCCTTTTGGGCACATCTCTAACAAGAGGTTATGACAATGTGGAGTTATGGACATCCAAAAGACATAATATTCATAACACTTCCCCTTGGATGTCCATTAACAAGAACATGCTTAGTTAAAATCTTATTAGAAAAACCCTGTGGGAAAAAACCAAGTAAAGGAAAAATAGTACATTTCTTGTATAATACGCATATGAAGCTATCTCGTTAAAAACCTTGCTAGGAAAATTCAGTGGGATAAAACTTTAGTCAAGAAAAATAGTATGGCGCATATTTCTCCCCTTCATACTTCAAGCCTCTAAGTCGATGCATTTCAACACCTCAACCAACCTTTCAAATGTTGCAGTGGGCAGAGCTTTTGTGAATAATTCTGCCAGATTATCACTTGATCGAATTTGTTGAATATCAATTTTTCCACTTTTATCAAGATCATGCGTGAAGAAGAATTTAGGAGAAATATGTTTTGCTCGATCTCCTTTATTGTATCCTCCTTTTAATTGTGCTATACATGTTGCATTGTCTTCATATAATAATGTCGGAGTTTTTTTGCGGATAGATAAACTGTTTGTTTCTTGAATGTGTTGTGTCATTTGCATCAATCATAAACGTTCTCGACTTGCTTTAGAATTACAATTAATTCAGCATAATTTGAAGATGTGGCTGTCAAAGTATTTTTTTTTTATCTCTATGAAATAGCAGTTTCACCACTCATAAAAATATAATCTGTTTGGGATAGAGCTTTATGTGGGTCAGATAAAAATCCTACATCAGCATAACCAATTAGTTTCGATGTAGATTTATTTGAATAAAATAATCCCAAATCAATTATTTCTCGAAGATAACAAAAGACATTTTTAACTCTATTCTAATGTTTTCATGTTGGAAAAGAACTATATCTTGCTAATAAACTTACCGCAAAAGTTATATCAGGTCATGTGGTATTAGCAAGATATAGTAATGTACTAATTGCACTAAGATATGGTATTTCAAGATCAAGAATTTCTTCTCCATCCTCTCGAAGTAGAAAAGTGTAACGTCCTGCTATTTAGACCTCGATTGCACATGACCTTAATCTGGCGTGCCGGTCAGATCGAAGCCTAAATTCGAACCCATGGAAAAATAAAAAATAATAAGGGAAAATAAGTAGGGATATTTAGGGAATTAAAAGACGGGTGCAAGAATTGGGAAAAAAATAAAATTATCCTACAGACAAAATCGATATTATCGAATTTGTTGAGAAAAAATTTGTAAGAATTAGCAAATTATGTGGTGGAAATGAAATTTTTTATAATTAAGAATTAATCAAGATTAATTAAGTTAATGGACCAATAGAAAGAAATATTAATCGACCCACACACTCTAACCTTAGTATAAAAGTCAATTTGGATGGCATGCAACACTTATTACCAAAAGTCTTCATCTTCTTCAACTTTTTCTCCCTTTGGCACCCCTTCCCCAAACCCTCCATTTTTTATTCAATTAAGCTTTTAAAAAAGTGGTAAAAAAAGAGTTTAGAAAGAGAGGAACCAAATAATCAAGAAGATTTCACCATAAGAGAGCAAGAGAAAAGGAAGGAAAGAAGAGAAAAAGGAAGAGAAGAAAAGGGAAATTTTGGCTATCTTTTGATAATTATCAAGGTGAGTTTCTTCTTCTCAAATTCGAATTTTTTTTACATATATTTGAGACCCATGTAGATGATTGTTGTGGTTGTAATTGATAGATTAGGGTTATTTGGAGGTTAAAAAAGGTAAAAGATATAATTTTGTTGTGGTTGGGGGGAAATGATGACTTAAGCCATAGGTGTTTGTGAATAATAATTTTGTAGCTTGAAAATTAAAGAAATATGACTTACTTGGATATGTATAGGGCCTAATGAAGGGGAATTAGAGGAGAGAATGTTTAGAAGTATTCAATGGTGATTATGTAACTTGAAGATGATGGATGTTAAGGAAAGAGGTATGGACAAGAGGGGGTTGTTTTGTTTAAATTGAATGAAGTGAGTGGCTATTGAATATTATGAACATAAATAAGGTAAAGAAAGGAAGAAAAAAAGACATAGAAAGAGGTAGAAAAGTATTAGGAACACTAAACATAATTCATGCATGATCGTTGGTTGTATGTGATATTCAGTGAAATATTGTTTATTTTGTTAAGGCCAAACAAGTGGGCAAAGGAGTGTTCATCAAGAGGTGGACAAAGGAAGGAAAAAGCTACCTAACAAGTGAAGTAAAGAGAAGAAAAAGAGGAGATTTGGAGTTGCCTAAGTAAGTGCTTCTTTGATAAAAATCTTGCATGCCAAAAAATTGTGAAATTGTGTGTGATTTTTGTTATGCATGAGAGTTGCAATATCATGAGTGATAAATTATTGTCTTTTGAGTTTTATGGTAAATTGGTGTGAAATATTGAGTTTTATGAATTTATTTATAAACTAGAAATGTTGGGCATAAACATGATTACATAAGATCATGGAATTAATTAATTTGCAATGAGTCCAATAGGTACCCTGTTATACATTCATTAGAACAGCCTTGATTAACTTATGTTGTCGTGATTTGATTAGCATAAAACTAGTTGAAAATGAAAGTTAACTCATAGTACTAAAAATATTGTGAAAAACATAAATTGAAATTCAGGTTGCATCTAGGTCGAAAATGGATCACAAAATCTCGGATTTGGTAGAACCATGAAAAAATTGAGCAAATTTTAGTTGAATACCTTATGGTTAATTGGCCATAACTTTTGATAGAAAATTTGCACTCCATTTATTCATTTTGCAAACTGAAGCTAAGAGGATAAATAAAAGTTCTTAGAAAACCATAAGATCTGAATCAAGCTAGAAATGGGCCGAAATGAAGGTTCAATCCCAGGGCCAAAATTTGTCTTAAGTATGAAATTTGCATTTTAGTCTTTTTCATGTGGCATGATGTGTATGTGTGATAGTTGTTGAATATTTTAATCTTATTGGTATATATGGATGTATAACATATTAATATGTGACATTGATAATTTTATAATCAATAAATAAATATACTGGTGAGAAATAGTAAAGAAAATTATTATCTCAATAATAATAGTAACGATGAAAATAATGTCAAAGTTAAAGTGCGCCTAGAGTATAACTAAAATAGTGGATAGTTTGACATGCCGATTAGGGAAAAAATAAAATACCCGCGACAAAATATTATTAAAAATTAGTAATGACATTATATAAAAAGCCGGTAAAGGCATATATAAAAAGCCAGCAAAATACTATTAAGAAACCGAAAAAGACGATCTAATATTCCTATTAATGAGTTCAGATATTGGTATTACGGGCTTGATTAAAATAAATAAATGCCTTGAATAAATTTAATTATAGTTAGACTTTTGGATACATGATTATGCTAAAGAATTGTTTATTAAATAATGAACCTGTGGCTATTAAATGATGAACTTGTAAGTTTTGATTGATGAATTTATAAATTAAAGATGATGAATGTACAACATGTGTATGACATGAATTATCGGTGAATATTAGGTCTAATTGAAGATTTGTTGTTTATGATGTATGAAATATATAAAATGTGGCATATATATATATATATATATATATATATATACTTGTAAGATTTTTATTTTATGAAGCATCATTAAGCTAGTAGCTTAGCGCAGGTAATTTTCTCACGCAGGTCCAAAAGTCTTGGTATTTTGGGATAGCTGTCAGAAGAAGAGTGAGATCCAGTCAAACAAGTAGCTTAAAGCCTCAATTTTATTTTTGGTATATTATGTTAAAATATTGTAATATATTATCAAAGATTTCTTCCATGTAGAGTATATATTGGGGAATGAACACTGATATAATGAGTTAAATTTTAATGTAAATATATGTTAAATAGCAAGCTACAAAATTACATATTTAATGTGTATAAAATAATTAATCGAACATATGTATGATTTAAATATAATTAAAAAAATTATCATAAGTATTTTAACTTGGTCGGTTATTTAAGATAGTTAATCAGATAATACTCACTTACCTTACTATCCAAAGTGAGGTAAGGGGGTGTTACAAAAAAATCATTTTTCACATCAAGTGATCTCATAACTATTGGTGTACTCAATGTATATGTTTTATCCACATAAAATCTTTTAAGAACCTTTTCTATATAAGCTGATTGATGTACCAAGATTCCATCAGCTAAATGCTCGATTTGTAAATCAAGACAAAATTTTGCTTTTCCAAGATCTTTCATTTCAAACTCATACTTCAAGTAATCAACTTCTCTTACAAGCTCTTTAGGAGTTCCAATAATATTTAAATCATTAACATATACAACAATAATAACAAGTCCATTTTATGATTTTTTTTATGAAGACACAGTCAAATAGGATCATTTCTATATCCTTCTTTCAATAAGTATTTACTCAGACGATTGTACCACATTTTTCCTAATTGTCTTAGACCATATAATGATCTTTGTAACTTGATAGAATAAACATCTCGGGATTTTATGTTTTGTAATTCATGCATTTTAATTCTTTCAGAGATTTCATATAGATATCACTATCAAGATTACCATATAAATAGGCTGTAACAATATCCATAAGGTGCATATCAAGTCTTTCATGCATTGTAAGCCTTATAAGGTATTGACACGTTGTTGCATCCACCACTAGAGAATATATTTGTTCATAATCAATACTAGGCCTTTGTGAAAATCCTTATGTCATAAGTCTTGCTTTATATCTTAAAATTTCATTATTTTCATTTCGTTTTCTCAAAAATATCCATTTGTATCCAGCGGGCTTTACACCTTTAGATATTCGAACTATTGGCCCAAAAATTTCATATTTATTAAGTGAATCTAATTCAGCTTGTATTACGTCTTTTTATTTAGGCCAATCACATCTATTTTGATATTCTTCAATTATTTTTTGCTTTAGATCCTCATTTTCCCTCTATAAAATCAATTGCTATATTATAAGTAAAGATGTCGTCAATGACTATTTTCTCTTGGTTCCATCTTTTTCCTATAATGACATAACTTATTGAAATCTCTTCATTATTATCATTTTCAGATACCTGAATCTCTTATGAAAATTTATTTGTTGTTATGTTATTAGACTCTTCAGGAGTTTTTACCTTCTCAATTAAGTCATCTTTTTTACTACCTCTTTTTCTAGAAATTTTATCTTTGGAACCGATTGGTCTACCACGCTTCAGGCATACTTTAGACTCATTTATTGTAGCAAGTTGTGCTACAAAGACATCAATTTGAGTAGGAGCATTTGCAGCTGGTATATATGATTTAGTCATTCTTTTAAGGTCAGTAAATGCATTAGGCAGTTGATTTGCCTAATGTTGTAAATGTATTATTTTTTATACTTCTTGCTCACATTGATTGGTACGAGGATATATATGTATTAAAGATGATACATTCCATATAATTTCATAATCTGGTTGCTTTGTTTTTCCCCCCTAATATTGGAAAAATTGTCTCATTAAAATAACAATCTGCATACCATGCTATAAATAAATTGCTAGTCAACGGTTCAAAATACAATGATAGAAGGAGATTCAAATCCAACATATATTCCCAACCTTCATTGACGTCCCATTTTAGTGCGTTGTGATGGAGCAATAGGAATATAAACTACACATCCAAAAATTCTTGAATGAGAAATATTTGGCTCCTAACTATAAGCAAATTGTAATGGAGAGAACTTATGATATGATGTTGGCCTAATGCATATCAGTGATATTGCATGCAAAATAGCATGTCCCCATGCTGAGATAGGGAGTTTTGTTCTTATAAGTAATGGTCTTGTTATTAATTGGAGGCATTTAATAAATGATTCTGTTAGAAAATTTTGTGTATGAACATAGGCAATCGGCCTTTCAACAATTATCTCAACGGACATACAATATTCAATAAAAGCTTAGGATGTAAGTTCACATGCATTATCAAGATGTATAGACTTGATTGAATAATCTGGAAATTATGCACTTAATTTATTTATTTGAGCAAGTAATCTTGCAAATGTTAGGTTGCAAGTTGTTAATAAGCACATATGTGACCATCATGGAGATGCATCTATATTACTATAAAATATTTAAATGGTCCACATGGTGGATTAATGGGCCCACATATGTCACCTTGAAATTTTTCCAGAAATACTGGGGATTCTAATTCGACTTTTGCTAATGAAAGTCGAATAATCAATTTGGCTTGAGAACAAGCATCACATAAGAATTCATTGAATTGAAGAATCTTCTGATTCTTTAAAGGATGTCTACTTGAATTATCAATTATTCTATATATCATAGTTGATTCGGAATGACCCAACCGATCATGCTAAACAATAAAAATATTTTTATCAATGAACTTCTGGTTCATCATTACATGTGCTTCGATTGCACTAATTGTGGTGTAGTACAAACAAGAAGATAATGCGGGCAACCTTTCCAAAATTCATTTTTCATTTGAGACTATTGATGTAATATAAAGATATTTTATTTCATTGTGATTACAAGTCTTAATATGATATCCGTTTTGACTTTTATCTTTAAAACTTAGCAGGTTCCTCTTTGATTTAGTTGATAATAAAGCACAACCAATCATGAATTTTATTCCATTACTTAAAAGGATATGAGCTCTTCCAAAGCCTTCTATCAAATTTGCAGATTCTGATATTGTACTAACATTTGCTTCCATCATAGTCCAGTTAGAAAAATATTTTCTATTTCTCAAAATAGTATGTGTCGTTGCACTATCTGCTAAACATATCTCTTCCCCATTGTTTTTGAAATTTCTTGATGATTGAGAAAAATTCATATTCCTAAAAAAAATTGCAATAAGTAATTATAAAAATATATTATTGATAATGAAAATTCAAATAGATAACAACCTTTTAAAAAAAAAATAGTCAACTATATCAAAATATTACACTCATACAAATATAAATAAAATACTTGACATAAATTTATTTCATAATATAGCTACTTCATTTTTAAGTATTTTTATGGATCAATCTTCTCAATATTTTGTTCGAAAAAGTCTACAACATCTAAGTGCGTCTTATCCTCTTGGTCAAAGAAAAAATCATCATCTTGGTATGCAAAGTTTGCTTCTGTATTTTCTGCCAAGTTTGCTTCAACATGCTTCTTTTTCTCCTCCAAGGAAACTTGGTAAAAATCAACTAAATGCTTAGGTATTCGATAGGTACGAGACTAGTGTCCTTTCATTTCACATCTATAGCATGAGTTTTCCCTTTTATAATGTGAAGAATTTCCCTTTTTCTGTTTTCATCACTCTGCACATTTTTATAGTAATGACCACTATTACCTCGCCTTTGTCCACGATCACGACCATGACCACAGCTACGGCCACGACTGCGACCACGACTATTAGATATTGTTGCATTCACTTTGGGGAGTGCAACTGAACCACTTGGACGAGATTTATGATTTTTTATTAAAAGTTTATTGTTTTGTTTAGCCATAAGAAGACAAAAAATCAACTCAAAATATTTTTAAAACCTTGTTCACAGTATTGCTGCTGCAAGAGCACATTCGAGACATGAAATATAGATAAAGTTTTCTCTACCATATCATCATCAGTAATATTTTTTCCGCATAATTTCAATAAATTGAGAACTGATTTTAAAAGTCGCAGAGTTATACTCACTTATTTATAATTTTGTAGCCACAAGTGCATCTAGTTATATTGAGTCTTTAGTAGAATGACAGTTTTTTTTTTATAGTCATACCTTTCTTTCAAATTGTTCCAAAGAACAAGAGGGTCTTTTACAGTTAGGTATTCAGATTTTAATTCCTCGTAAAGATGATGATGAAGGAAAATCATGGTCTTAGCCTTATCTTGATTGGATGAATTATTTCCTTCTTTTACAGTATCATTAAGACCATTTGCATCAAAATGAATTTCAACATCTAATATTCACGACAAATAGTTTTTTCACTAATGTCAAGAGCCATAAATTCTAATTTTGCAGGATTTGCCATTAATACTATCACAAAGAAATGTTAATCAAATTAGAAAAACAATAATATCTAGTGATATTATTAACTAATATGCTATGATTATTTATATGTTGGACTATGTAATTAATATCAATATAATAAATCAATTATAATATGAATATAATTACATATTATGACTAAAAAGAATTCTAATATCATAACACACTATTGACATCTAGATAAAAAAAAATCATAATAAATATTTTTCATAGGATATATCATTAGCCAAATGAATTGACACTATGTAGAAATATAGTAAAGGAATAAAAGTATTAATAATATCCACACAAAATTATCTATAAATAATTGTTCTCAAATTAGATATAAATAATCAAATATTAATTAAATAAACAAATATATACACATATATTAAATAATCATGATTATAACATACATAATATGCATATATTATAACATAGGCATAAAAATCACTTAATAATTCTTATTTAATATTTTAATTTCAATTAATTATAAATACCAAAGGTCATCTCATTCCAATTTATTAGGTCTAATTATATATATATAAGGCTTATTAATAAATACATTAATCAAATTATTAATAATATTATTAAATTTGTATTATAAAGAGAGAGAAATATGAAATTATTATCAAATATGAAATTATTAATATTAGATTATTTTCTAATAAAATTGTCTCTTCCAAGCATATTTAGACCAAAGAAAAAGAAGAATAAAATACATAATAATCACATTTGATTATTCAATTGTTTAATTCTCTACAAAAAAAATGTCATATTTTTTATAATCACTAAAACCATTCAACATGAAAAGTTAAAGAATGAATGTAAATACTACATAATAATAAGCTCAACACAACAAATACTAATATAATAGGACTATTGAAAGATTTTCAACTATTAAAATATTCTCAAATGTTTCATTATATTGTTCATTAATAAAAATGACATAAAATATATGACAACATATAAGTACATGACTTAAAAATGATGCAATATACATAACTATTAATATATTAATAACATAATATATGATATAAAATATAACTTAAAACATATGAATAATATAAAATGTATAAATGCAAAAGAGAAGTTAAATTCATCATGATCATATATATAACATAATAGAAGATAAAGATAAATATGATCATAGGCATAAACACAAATAAAAATAGAGAAATTTATGACATAAAACTTTTTCATGAACATAGATATAAAACATAATAGAATTTGAAGATAAACAAGTAACAATTTTTACATACAATAATTTATCAAGATTATTCACTATTATCAATTGTAGTATATAAAAATCATAGACAAAACCTACAATGTGGTAGCTAATTTTAGTATATATTATTTAATATTAATGTTTATAAATAATTATCATTAAATATTAATTAATAGGAATTATAATGAAGATGGAGAAGAAAGTAGTAGAATATATTTTCTTGTACATTGTTAATTCACAAAACCTCTATTTATAGGCTATATATGTGCATCAAATACATACGTTACAAGGTTTAATTATGGAATAAATTACAATTAAACTATATAATAAAACTAGGAACTTACAGGGTGAGAGGTTACGAAAATGTTGAGTTATGGACATCCAAAAGACATAATATTTATAACATATATATATGAAGTATTAATTATTTAGAGTTGGAACTACGTTCCTACTATTATACATAGTTAAAGCTAGCACTTAACAAACGATGTAAGAATCTGACACTATTTAGAGCTGGATGACTAGCTAGTAAATTTACAATTTAATTAAAATTTAGTAAATTAATTAAAATTAGAGTCAAAGTTATTGAATTTTCTATTGAATTAACTAATTTATAGTTCAGTTAATTAAATTGAATATAAATTGAATTAATTTTAAGTATACTTCTATTAATTAAATTAGTAATCTAATTAATATAGATAATTAGTTAATTAGATAAAGAAACTAGATGCACCGAAGGTTAATAAAATAAAGAGTAATTGAATCAAATTAATCAATTAAACTCTAATTTAATCTATTGAATATCAATTTAAGTTTAATTTAATTAATTAAACTCCAGTTCAATCAATTAAACCTTAATTTAATTAATTGAACACTAATTCATGTTAATTGGTTCAAATTAGTCAATTAAACCCTAGGTTAGTCAATTGAATTTCGAATCTAGTTTAACTAATCAATTGAATCTCAATTTAAGCTCAATTTAATCATTTTAAATTCAATTATTCAGTTAAATCTCATTATAAATTCAGATCTTAGAATGAGCATCCAACTGTCCGATTGCATTATTTTAAATGGCTCATATCATATAGTGCTGAATACAACATTTTATACAGTGACGTACCAATACGTCGGCGTACGTACCGTGCATAGGACCCTATATAGTATTAATTAAATTAAAATTTTAGCGCAAATATAACATTAGATCCTGAATTTTACATATTTTTACAATTATATCCAATAAAATAAAAAAATTATTTAAACTATTTAGAGCTGGATGACTAGCTAAATAAGATAGAAGAAAGTTATGGAAGATCATATTGTTAAGACAAGCCACTTACTAATAATAGGTTTAAAAGCAAAAATTCATTATCGAGGTAACAAATTACGATGTCAGATCCAAAATTGATCAGAATTTAGAATATATATATATAGTCGGAACTATGTATGTTCCTACAACTATGCACAGTAATTATATTTGAATATGTTTCCATAGAGAATTTGACTCTTAAAGTGTGTATTTTCCCCACCTCTAGAATTTGATATTGCAGGAGAAGCTAAAGGTTAGGCGCTATAAATGCCAACAAATTATTTGAAACCATCCATCACAGAGCATTATATGGCCAAATATATTTGTTTTATGTCCTTGCTATTGATGTTGGTATAGTACCTAAAGAGAAGAGAGAAACTTGCAAATTGATTGTCAACACAGAATCCTTCACATATCCCTCTGTAAATTGATTATCAATACAAAATCCTTTTTATTTACGTCAATTCTTCTAACTATGTTTGCTCTTTTGTATTTCTTCAGGTCCTTGCAAGCGAACCAAGCAAACTCAGCTTGATTTCCTAAAAAATGTTCCTGAGACTACAGGGTGGGAGGCTTTCTGAAGAGATGTGGGGCCACTTTTTTGCTATATTATCACATTTTTTGTTGAATTTTTTTTTTTTTCTGGAAGTTCTCAAGGAAGAAAATTCCTTTCTTAATACATTGTTACCCTCAGAAATTGAATGATAGCTCATTGGTCAATTTTTATTTATTTGTTGACGTTCTTATCACTTTTTAGTTTAATTTGATCTTAAATTGTAATTTATGTCATGATTAATGTCATAATTGATGCTCTTATCACTTTTTAGTTTAATTTGATCCTGAATCACTATGTCCAATTACAAACCTTTAGTTTGATTACGTAATAATGTGATTATTGTTCTTTTTATAGGTGATTGGAAACAAATGGGTTGCATACTTGGATCTTCCTCAAGTAGATTGCTTTGAAGGGTGAAATGATTGTTGTAGTTATTGCTCTCTCATTGTCAATTTGCTTATTGCAATTTAGGTGTCTATTGAATTGCTTTCTTTTTTGTACAGTTATATATTTATTTGTAAATTTAGCATTTCATCGTTGGAATTGAAAATTGAAAATTGAGTGGAATTGCATGGAACCGATCTTCAAAGATAGAAGGTAATGGTTTTTCTTCAAATTTCACACATAATTCATCTCCTTACCATCTTATCTTTTTATTGTATCCCTTGTTTTTATGATTAGACAATATTTTCCACAGTTTATGAAAATGGAGATGTTGTCGTCTATCAATCATACGAGCATGTTACAGTGGGCATTCCTTCTTCAGCATGCATACAAAGTGAACTGCTTCATATTGGTTGTGATGTGCTAATATATTCTTCGTTTTGTAAGGCAAAAATATATAAGTTAGAGTAGAAATTACTTAATGTGACTTGTATTTTTCAATGATAATTTTTATTTTTTAATACCATAAACGAATTTTTTGTATATATTTTATATTTATTATATAATAATTATGTTTTTTTATTATTTGTAATCATTGTTAAGATTAAAATTATATTTAATAATTATTGAAAATTAAAAATTAAATTAAAAATAAATATTATTAAATAAAAATATATAAATTAAAAATAAAAAATATATATAAATCAGCGACCACATAATCAAAAATAAAATTAGTGACCACATTTTAGTGGTCACTACTTTATATTTGTATCTAAAGTATTAATTTCCATAGGATCAATGAGACATGACACTATTGATTTAGACAGGTTAGCACTTATATATTCCTTAATTGGATCAAATAGTAATTTTTATAATATGTAAGCATGAGATATTTATAATTAATATGTGAACGCTTGCTGGAGTAGTCAACTACATTGGAGACATGCTATGAGATTATCATATGGATGGTCTATACATATGTCAATGATAATCTTATCATAGCAATGATGCAAATATCCTTAGATTTGAGGTACTCAAAGTTATCTTAGATACTGATCTTGTACTTTGACTCCATTTCTTATTGCCTCAAGAGAAATCGATCATAGGGTAGTGATTAGGTACAGCTTGAGGTATTCGAAGGTAGTTGGGTAGCCAATAATGTAAGTATTCATCACTCATGTTAGAAGAAGAGTATATCTACAGTCTCTTATCGAAATCATTATTCATAAAATTTTGACCAAAGTGGAAATGTCTTGAAGAAGATTTTCGAAGACATATCTTTAAGAATAATGAGTCTTTATTACAAGTACTAATATCACTTGGACTAGATGTGACGTAATTAGTATAGTGGAAGATGACACTTTGACCATGATTTGAACCAAGTGGGGTATATAGAGGATGAAAGGAAAATTGTAGTCAAATCACTAATTTTTCCCGTCAATTGGTGGCCAATGTATATATAATGCTTGTTACATGTGTTTGATGTCGTTAGCCGTTAGTTTTCCTTATATTTAGTTTCTTTTTATTGCGTTTTTGTTTGTATAGGTAGTGGCACGGAAAATGAGAAATTTCGGGGCCGTTTGTATTAAATTGAAGCCCGAAAAGGCCGAAAGCAAGAAATGAGGAGTTGCGAGCATAATTTAGTTGAGTAGTAGATTGCACGGTTGTGGAGGGTGTGCGGGCTGTGCAGTTGTGGGACATCACGCACTGTGCATGACCCGTGTAGGTAGCACGACCTATGCACAATAAGGTGAAGGATTGGGTGTACAGGATGTGCGGTCATGCATTTTCTTCAAAGCAGCCACTATACATGACCCGTGCACGATTGTGAGAATTGAAAGAACTCCCATCCACTCTTAAATATGCCTTTTTAGGAGAACGAAATATGTACCCGGTCACTATAGCTTCAAACCTTTCTCCTAGTGAAGAAGAATATGTAGTAAGAGAGTTAAGTAGACTTAGGAAAACCATTAGGTGGGAGATATCATATATTAAGGGCATTAGTCCTATCATATGCATGCACAAAATCATTCTAGAGGATAATGCCAATGATGTTATAGACACCCACCGTAGGCTGAACCCAAACATGCAAGAAGTGGTGAAGAAAGAAGTTCAGAAGCTTCTAGATGAGGGTATAATTTACTCTTTTTCTGATAGTAAGTGGATGAGTCCGGTCTATATTATCCCCAAGAAATCTGGAATTGCTGTGGTAAGAAATGACAAAGGGGAATTAGTACCAACTAGGACCACAACGAGATGGAGAATGTTTATTGACTATCAGAAGCTTAATTTAGTAACAAAAAAAGGACCATTTTCTACTTCCATTTGTTGATCAAATTTTAGAAAAATTATCGGGCCACGTTTACAGTTGTTTTCTTAATGGTCTTTTATTATCAAGTGCCAATTGCTCTAGAAGACTAGGAGAAGATGGCCTTCACATGCCCTTTTTGCACTTTTGCATTTAGACGGACGCCATTCGGACTATGCAATGCCTTTACTACATTTCAAATGTGCATGTTCTTTATCTTTTCTAATATGCTTGAGGAGTGTATTGAAGTATTTATGGATAATTTTTTAGTGATTGGTATCTCTTTGATGCATGCTTGAATAATTTGTCATGTGTGCTTGAATATGCATCGAGAGTAATCTTACTCTTAGTTGGGAAAAAAGCCATTTTATGGCTAAACGGGGGATTGTTTTGGGTCATGTTGTTTCAAGTAAAGGGATTGAGGTAGATAAGACAAAAATTGATTTAATTGCCAAATTGTCCCCACCGACTTCGGTCAAGGGTATTAAAAGCTTCCTTGGACATGCTAGTTTTTATAGACGTTTCATCAAAGATTTTTCTAAAATTGCCCTTCCATTAACCAATTTGCTTGCCAAGGATGTTGACTTTGTATATGATGCTAAATGTCTCAATGCTTTTAATACCTTGAAAGAGAGACTGACTACTGCTTCTATGGTTATGGTACCAAATTGGTCATTACACTTTGAGATCATGTGTGATGCCAGTGATTATGCCATTAGGGCTATACTTGGGCAAAGGGTGAACAAAGCGTTGCATGTTATATATTATGCTAGTAGGACCCTAGACAATGCTCAAGAAAATTACTCCACTATTGAAAAAGAACTTCTAGCTGTGGTATTTTCATTGGATAAATTTAGGCCTTATTTATTAGGATCCAAAGTTATTGTTCATTCAAATCATGTAGCCTTAAGGTATCTTTTAACCAAACCTAATGCTAAACCAAGATTGATTAGATGGGTGCTTTTATTGTAGGAATTTGACTTGGAGATCAAAGATAAGAAAGGAAGTGAAAATCTAGTAGCTAACCATCTCTCTAGGTTAATTTCTAATTTTGATGCTTTGGCCTCTAAAAAGGTAATTGTCGAAACTTTTCCTAATGATAATTGTTGGCTGTGAGTCATGAACCATGGTATACAGATATTGTTAACTATTTAGCTTGTGACATCTTGAGACCTGACATGCCTTTTTAGAAGAAAAGATTTTTGTCTGTGTGCAGGAACTATTTCTGGGATGAACCTTATCTTTTCAAGATCTGTGTCGACCAAATCATCCAGAGATGTGTTCCCGAGGACAACCAGTAGAGCATGTTGACCTTTTACCATCGACTTCAATGTGGGGGTCATTTTGGTGGTAAGAAAATAGCCCACAAAGTCTTTTAGGCGGGCTTTTTTTGGCCTACCTTGTTTAAAGATGCTCATTCTTTTTCCTTACAATGTGACAAATGCCAAAGAAGTGGGAACATAGGTAAGAGAGATGAAGTGCCTCAAAATTATAACCTTGTGGTCGAATTGTTTGATGCTTGGTGTATATATTTTATGGGACCTTTTCCCCCTTATAATGGTTATGAGTATATTCTTGTTGCGGTTGATTATGTATCTATATGGGTAGAAGCGATTTCTACCAAAATTAATAATGCTAACGTGGTTGTGAAGTTTGTGAAGGATAATATTTTTAGCAGGTTTAGGACCCCTAGAGCAATCGTTAATTATGGTAGAAGTCATTTTTGCAACAAGGTGTTTGATGGGCTTTTAAAAAAGTATGAAATCACACACTGAGTGGCAACACTATACCATCCTCAAACTTTAGGTTAGGTAGAGGTGAGCAATGGACAATAAAATCCATTTTGGAGAAAATGGTTCACCCATCGTATAAGGATTGGGCATTGAAGCTGAATGATGCACTATGGGCATACCGAACTGCATATAAAACCCTAAGTGATATGAGCCCATTTCGTTTAGTTTTTGGCAAAGAATGTTACTTGCCAATAGAGCTGAAACATAAAGTCTATTGGACCATAAAGGCTCTTAACCTTGAGCTTGGTGAGGCTGGAGAAGTAAAGAAGTTGCAGTTACACGAGTTGGATGAGTTGAGATAAGAGGCGTACAAAAATGCCAAGCTTTACAAAGAGAGGGCAAAGCAAATACATGACAAGCATCTAATCTATAAGGTGCTAATTCTTGGAATGAAGGTAATATTGTTTAACTCGAGGTTTACATTGTTTCTAGGTAAACTGCAATCGAGGTGGAGTGGTCCTTTCACATTAATTGAAGTCTTTCTGCATGAGGCTGTGGAACTCCAACACCCCCACCCCCTGTGAAAAATTCAAAGTGATTGGACAACGGGTCAAAAGGTATTGTGAAAGCGCACCTTTAGTGAAGATAGTGGAGGCCATACCGTTGAAGACCCCGTAGTTTTGAAGCCAAAGATCGTCTTGCCTAGTTGTTAAATGTGGCGCTTCTTAGGAGGCAACCCAAGCTTAGGACATATCATTTTTCACTTATTAGATTTATTGTTTTTAATTTTGTTAATCATTGTTTTATTTATTTATTTATTTTACTCTCACCCTCGTGCGTTAATACGTCTAATGGAACTTAATTGTGGTATTAGTTGTGCTGCAGAAGAGACACGAAATTAGCATGGAGGAGTGACGCTGGAAATTTGAGAAAGCACAGTGCACAACTAGGGCAGGAGTTGGCGAGGATGTTTTGTGCACGACCCATGCATAGTGTGCGTGCACGCCTCAACAGCTGACTCACTGTGCACGCTCCGCTCCAAGTGCATAACCCTTGCATGACCTACTTAAAGACGTTATGTGCACACCCATGACAGGAGCACGACTCGTGCTTAATGACTTAACCATTTATTATGGACGACCCATGTATGATTGAGCTCCTCAACAGAAAAAAAAACATGGCACGACCTGTACATGGTGCATGACCCATGCCGCCTACCCTAGTTATATATACCCCCTTCATATTTTTCTTTCACTCTTCTCTCTTTAGCACAACTCGCACTCCTCTTACAAAAACCGACCCTTTCAACCTATTCCTCCTAGATTTCTTCCTCACTTCCATCTCCATTCCCTCCTTTAAGCACGAAACAATCTTGAATCCTCCCGCAATTATAGTGAGAACGAAGATGGTGGCGAAAAGACAAAGGAAAGACTCCTCCATCTTTGACTCTTCCTCTTCTGACACTCCATTTCCACCACCCTTCCCTCCAACATGAGCATACGAGGCACAAACAATGGGAAATAGAAGGTTACGGCCATTGCTCGCCCCCCACCTACAAGACCAACAGACATATCCAACAGGTAAGGTGCCCCCTTCCCCATTTACACTGAGGAGGAAGGTACGAAACATCTCTACACCATGGGCAAGTATGATGCTCCTATTCGCTTCTTGGATTTTGATACTCTGTGTGCACTGGTTTGTCTAGCTAGGGTTAGGAAATTTGTTAATAACTTAAGGTAGAAAAAATTTATACACATGCACATACCTAGTTATAAGCGACTACTTCAAGAGTTTTTCACCACCCCGAATGTGCACAATTCATTCATCATGATTAAATTTAGGCTTTATGGAACTGAGTACACTGCTAACATGTCCACAATGCACATTATTTTTGGTTTTCGAAAAACCGGCACCACATAAGTGCCTAAGGAATTCGACAGGGATAAAGCATGGAAATTTTTCACCGGTCAGGATGAGTTTAATGCCCATAATGCTAGAAATGGTCCATCATTGACCATGTGAATATTGTCATGCATAAATTCATGTGCCATGCCATTTTTAGTAAGACTAAGAGCTATAAGGTGAGCACCCTTGAATTGTTTTTAATTTGGAGCATGCATAAGGGCAAACATGTTGCCATATGTGCATATATTTTTGTTGCAATGTCACACATCTTGAGTTACTATACTGCCCTTTTGGGATTTGGCCACAGTGTCACTGCACTAGCCATTCACTTGCATGGTTTTAATCCTAACACGACTAATCTAATCATGCTTAAAGGTACAACTGACTTTAATTTTGTAGCCCTTACCAGTGCTAAGCTTTTGCAGGGTTCACGAGGTTCTTACTAATGGGCATCACACACACCTGCTATTCAGGCATCAACACTAGGAGACGAATCATCTTCTGCACCTATGGAAGAAATAAGCTTTGAGGAGGAGGAGGATTCAGATGATGATAGTAGGGCGGGTAAGGCTGACATAATTGACATGAAGGCTCACGTTATAGCTAGCCTAACACCCCTGGAGGAGCGACAACAAGCAATGGATGAGCGATAACAGTCTATGGACGACTATCAGCGTGCAAGCTTCGAGGAGCTCAAAGCCAAAAATTTGAAACTGGTAGAGCAACTTCGACAGACCTAGTTACTTCTGCAGCAAAACCTGACTTTTCACCATACCTCTCCACCACCCCCTAACCCCGACCACCCTTTGCAATAGCTCTCGCTTTTTAGGGCAGTTCTTCACACCCTCGCCACCTTATTTTTATTCTTTATGTTCTTCTTGTTCCAAGCCTTTTGGGATTAAGGCTCGATTTGGTAAGGGGAATGGGAATTGCTTACCTTGTTTAGTTTTACAATTTCTAATTAGTGTGGTTATGTTTTATTTTTTTGATGAAACATTTCAATTGCATGTGTTTGCTAGTTTGATTTTGTTGAAATTGTTTGTTTTTGCATGTTTCATTTTGTTTACTTTTGTGTATTTTGTTTTGTGTGTCGAGTGTTGCATGTATTTTAGTATGTTTGTTTTGTTAAACCACTTGCTCGCTTCATTCGATTTGCTCAACTTTCCTATGATAGCTTATGAAAGAATCTTAAGTATGCTAAGGCATGAGTAACAAGAGTGAGTGGACCAAAATGAATTTAATTTCATAAACATACTTCCAATTGAATGCCTTTTAATATGGTTGACTTGTTTCTTTTGCTTACAAAGTGTCAGTAATGTTGTTGAGCTAGTAGTTATATGCACGATTGGGTATGTGCGGAACTTTCCCTATTTGTATTATATCATTATCCTTTCTTTCATGAGCTTTTGAGCCTTAATAGAGCTTTCATTATTTCAAAGCTTGTTTCTTTACTTTTGAGTGATTGAATTCAAACACAACAAGATTACTCTAGAATTTGCACTTAAATGTTTATTGAGGCCGCAATTTTTATTGTCCGGATGTATAGATGACTGAGGCAATTAGGATTACCCCCATTTAACTTGCATTGTAGCCTTACCCCATGGAATTCCTTAGTTAGCCAAGTTAAGCCTTGACCATTCATTGTTATAAACCACTTTAATTAACCCATTTAAGCCAGCTTTAGTTGTATTTTCCTTGCAATCACCCATTCGCAAGAGCTGGCAGCGACTAGGGATTGTAAACAATGAGCAAATTTTCTACAGTCCATTATTCCTATTTCGTAGAGGTGAATTCTAGGTTTGGATAACAATCATTTAATCAATTTAATGTCAGATCATTTTTCCATAAAAAAAAAGAAAAAAAAAGAAAAATAATAATAAAAAAATGCAAATGTATTTAATGATCTATATTGAGTTGCAGTACCGATAAGGAGATATGTTAACTATGCTGTTGTGTTATGGATTCGCCATGAGTTGTAGGAAGTTAGACGAAGGAATAGTCTCTAGTCATTTGCTTGCTTCTTGTGATCATTAAGCAGTATTTTCCGTTTAACCCACCTTTTCACCCAAGCCACGTTACAACCTTCTAAAGACCTTGAAATAGATGTCTTGGCAATATTGTGAGTGGTGAAGATTGGATTAGAGTATAAACTTATGGAAGTGCTTGTTATGCTTTGAAGGGGGGATTTGTTGATTAATAGCCTATGCACTCGAGAGATTGAGCGATGTGTAAGGACAAGTGTGTGGGAATTCTATGCATCTTCCTCTTGATGTGTGCAATCAACTAGCTTGGTAGGATTACTTGCATATTTATTTGGAAAGTGCGATATGATCATGCTAAGTTGTGTTTGATTGTGAGTATGAAATTGAAATTAAGTTTAGGTTCGATATAATTGCTTTTGGAGCTTATATTTTGAGTATTATGGGTGCGTTAGTGAAGCTTAGGATAGTTGATGATTGGGCGAGGCGTAGAGTGGTATGTTTGTATTATGAGTCGAACATTCTTAAAAAGTTGCTTGGGGATAAGCAACGGCTAAGTGTGGGGGAATTTGATGTGATGTTGATTTATAATGCTTATTGCATGTGTTTGACGTTGTTCGCTGTTAGTTTTCTTTAGATTTAGTTTATTTTTATTATGTTTTTGTTTATGTAGGTAGTGGCATAGAAAATGAGGAATTTCGAGCCCGTTCATGTTAAATTAAAGCTCGGGAAGGCCAGAAGCGAGAAATGAGGAGTTGTGAGCATAATTCAATTGAGCAACAGATTGTATGGTCATGCAGGGTGCATGCAGTTGTGGGACATCAGACATTGTGCACGACACGTGCACAACAAGGCGAGGGATTAGGCATGCAGGATGCATGAGTGTGCATTTTCTTCAAAGCAGCCACTGTGCACGACCCGTGCACAATTATGAGTTGCAGTTCCGTACGGTCCGACCATTAATTATGTAGGCCCATATTTTGCAACTCAATTCCTATTGGCTGGGACTTCTTTTTGATATGTAATTAATAAATAATTGGGGACTAAAAAGGGAGTTTTTGGTGAGATTGGGCTTTTTGTAACTAACCTAGTTATAAAAGGGAATTTTTAGGGGAAAATCATGGACAGATTTTGGGGGACAAATTGAATTCATTCTTTGGTGATCAAGGGAGCAACTGAAGAGAATTTGGAGGCCATTAGACCTTATTGCGGTAACCACACGCATGTAGGTTGGAGTTCTTTCTGTTTGGGGATTAAAGCTTGGATCTTTGGAAGACGACAACCAACCATTCAAGGGGATTCCGGGTTTACACTTTTCAGGGGGTCTTGAATTTCTGTTTTTAATTCCTTATTGTTGTATTCATGTTTAATTCAAGCATAGTAATGAGCTTGATTATAATAGTAGCCATGCTTGGCTAATTCCTTTATTAGGTGTTTGGTAGCTACCTATAATGTAATAATTTCCCCTATATTGAAGAAAGTTAAATTCTTTCCATCTTCAATTGCTCTTAATTACTTTCACTTAAATGTATGACTGGTCATCTTACATTTAAATTGGAAGAAATATCTTAGGGTTTTGTTATTAGAAAAACAATTTGTAACTTGACCTAAAAATTGATTTGGACGTTAATTATACCATTAGTTTGGGTAGTTAATGATTATAGCAAGAGCAGATAGAATTAAACTTTATTGGGATTAACTAGATACTGAGAAGGGATTACAGACTGGGGACGCTTGCCAAACGCCTAATTTATCGCATTGATTGAATCATAATCATTTTCGTCGCTTCTAAATATTTTATTGTTTTCAATTTAGTTAATTAATTTTAGAATCATCAAATCGTGGTTAGAGTGTTTAGGATCATTAAACTGTGTTATAAGCAATTTAGAGGAATCTTGGAATTTAAGCTGAGCCGTTCCTTATGAGATCGACTTTAGGAGTGAACTTGCCATTCTACGGTGGTTCGTACACTTGCAAGTACAAACTTTGTTACATCAGATACCGCTCATGACTTGCTCAAGATAAAGTGTTGATATGAGTGGTCAACATAACTAAAAACCTAATAAGTCACACATATTAAAGGTGTGCAGAGGAAATAAAATAGGCTTTTGAATTAGATCCAAATTTCAGAGAGAAAAACTAAGTCTGGACAAAATCACGATCGGGAAAGGTAAAGTCACAAGTGCTAATTAGTTTGCAAGTGTGATTGAGCTTTTTGTTAGTGCATTTTTGTCCCAAGTAGAAAAGTCCAGCTCGCGGTCTAGAAAACATATTGGACTAAAAATAAACAATGTCATGATTGGGAAAATTGGTTTCTTAATCGAAAGTCACTCGATAAAGAGTGTTTCACGAGCACAAAACGAGTTTCATGATCACAAAACGTGTTTGATACTGAGACTTAATTTGATTAGAACTATTTGAATGTGGTTTTCGAACCCTAGTCATTCAAGGACTATAAATAATCCCTTTTCTAACATTATTGTGGACTTGACCAGTTAGATTGTTTATGCATGAATTTTAATTTTGTATTTGGTAAATAAGGTCTGCATATATTTGCCTCTCTCTTACTTTCTTTTGTATTTCTCTTCTTATCTTACTCTACTCAAATGCAAATTGAAGTTTTCTGGTTTTGAAATTATATAATTAGATTACCTAGAATTATAATAGATTTAAAGTTCAAAGGAGCAAGAAGCAAGGAGATGGTTCCATTTACAAGAAGACAGAATAGGAATTCAATTCTATTTGTATCTTGTAAATCAAGCATCTACTTAGGTAAGACTAATCAGTCCTTCCTTAGCTCGAGAGACTGATGTTAGAATGTCTATAATCATGCCATATAGTTAATGTAACTTTTAATATATGTCTTGGATGAATGAATGTATGTTAAATGCCATGAACATGATAGGACTAATAGAAACAAACCCCTTATTATATAAACAATTAAGTCTTAAGCCTTCCATTAATGTGGCAAGAACCCAAGTTCTACTTGAGTTGAGTTGTTGAGTTACCTCAAGCTTGCTTTATAAGAATATGTTTGAACCTTTAAAATAAGATTTCATGATTAATGAGTTGGACTTAACCAATGTCATTGATTTATTGAATTTGCGCCAAGGTCAATGAGTATTAGAGGTGAAGTTGGGTAGTTTATATGAGATATACTCCCATCAACAGTTTATAGCCCAATGTATATGCATGTTGCCCAAACAATCACCAAGAAGAGGGGGATGAATTGGTAGGAAATTAAAAATTTGCACAACAAGATAATAAAAGAGAGAGAATGGAGGATTGAGACACGAATTTTATAGAGGTTCGGGTGTTAACTAACCCTACTCCTCTCCCCAACTTAGATTAGGTATTAACTAATCTAATCACTTATATTACAATCTTTGGAGTTTCAACTAGCTCACTCCCAACTAGGTGTTTTAGCAAGGCTAACACTCAACCCAAATTTCCCTTGTATTTTATGGCTCACACAACAACCAATTCCTTGTAATTTGGCTCACACTTCCCAATTACAAGACAACCCTAAGTGTTTTCAGATTAACACTTGAACCCTTATACAAATACAATTAATGAAAGGATTTGAGAAAATAAATTGCAATAGCTTTGGCACTTGTTAAGTTGTTGGTTCTGCTTAAATGGTCTTTTGGTAAGGTATTTATACTGATTACCTACCAATTAACCATTACAAATGGTGCCATAACTCTCTCTAACATTCTCTTATAAGTGCATTAAATGCAGTCTGTAGAGAGAGGCGTCTCAGTCGGGAACTATGATGTCTCGGTTGGAAAATGCCCGATTGCATTATGTGGCAGCTTCTGATTGGCTGAAATCTCCAACGGCTAGTTTTTATTCAAGTGTCCCGGTCGGGACTTGCCCGATAATGCCACTGCTAGGAACTTGGGTCTTCAAGGCTTTGAATACGTCCCAGTCGGGACTACCCTTCCCAGTCGGGACCTGAGTCTGTTTTGACTAAGTATGTTTTGACTTTCTGATGATGTGACACTTTATGGTGGTGTCTCCTCTTCAACAGTCATGTCTTTTTGAATGTCCCGCTCGGACCCAACCTTTCCAGGTCAGGAATCTGAGTGTCCCGATCGGGACATCCCATGTTCCGATTTGCTTTTGCTACTGGAACTTTTGGGTCATCACCCTATAGAGTTTCTTAGTCTAGACACTCGGTTTGCTTGTTCTGCTCTACAGTCTCGGTTAGGACATTGTTGTCCCGGTTTGGAAACCGATGGTCCCAGTTGGGATATTGCCTTTTCCAGTTTGCTTTGGCTATTGGAACTTTGAGACACTTTGAGGCAATGCTTTCCTGGTATGGACATGCCACTTCCCGGTCTGGACTTGTATCCCGGTCGGGAGTTCCTTCTCCCAGTCGGGAGTTACACGTCTCTATGAAATTCCTAGTTTGTTCAATAAGGAAACCTTAACCAAATGTGCTAAAACTTTGAACACTATCAAAACAACACTCAATTAGAATATTAGTAATAATTAATTTGATTGTCAAGATCAAAATAGAGAGCAATCACCCTTTGGTTAACAATCTCCCCCTTTTTGATTTTGACAATCAAACTATACAAAAATATCAAATTGAAGGTTCAATAATCAAATTAACATATAGAGTAACATGTATTTAAAGTTTCATATCATTTGAGGATGCAAAACATATTAATAAGCAAAAGTCAAATAAGTCAACCTTAAAAATTTTAAATTTTT
>CATIWF010045738.1:0-21419 GCA_949630135.1 Balakata baccata
TTTAATTTTCTTCTCATATGAACATACACCATTGCTAGCACTTTGAGGTATGTTCAAGCCATCTCCCTAGTGGTTTCATCCTCTCATCTTCGCGTGGATATTGTTAGAGACAATCCAAGATTGGATTGTTGTGGTTTGTTACAACCCAACAATGTGAGAAGTTGAAGAAAAATCAAGAAATTATAAAGGTATAAATTCTGAATTTTCTTTGATTAAATTAGTTTTAATTGGCACATGTATAATCCTTTGATTCGGGTTTTGAAAATTTTTATTTTCCGCTGCGTTATATATATGTGATACATGATCAAAACCCTTCAGTAACATGCACCAAAAATGAAAACTCAAGAAGTTAGTGAAGAGAATTGAAGTGAGAGACCCTAACTCATTTACTTGGTTAGAAAAAATCCCTTGATGCAAATGGGCATTAGCATATGATGTCAGATATCACCATGGTATAATGACCACAAATTATTCCGAGTCCACTAATTCGATATTGAAAAAAATTAGGTCTATATCTGTAACCACAATTATGCATATATTGTTTGATAAGCTAGTTGAATTATTTGATGAACATTGAGCTAGATATTCACAAGCACTTGCAGATAATTATCAATTCACTCCTAAATGCATAGAAAATTTGAAGCATCGAGTGCAGAAGGCTCATAGCCATCAAGTTAGGTCATATAATAGAGAAAATGGTGTATTTGTGATCAAAACATCATATAACAATGAAAGGAGGAAAGGTGGTTATAGTTAAACAATTAAATTGGCACAATATACATATACATGTGGGAAGTTTCAGCAATACAAGATATCATACTCTCATGTCATTACAGTTTATATGAAATATAAGATGGATTATACTAAATATATTTCTCCATTTCATACTATACTCGAGACAATAAATATTTGGTCAACTTCTTTTGAACCCCTCGGTCACAAGGATTATTGGGCAAAGTCAACTGAATTGCCTATTGTGCCAAATCCTACATGGAAAAGTAAAAAAGGGAGACCAAAATCATCCCGCAGAAAAAATGAGATGAACTGAAAAATACAAGAGGATCAACATATATCCTTTTATGATAAATGTGGTCATACAAGTCATAATGCAAGAACATATCATAAAAATTAGTTATGTGATGTATAATATATATATTATTTGATGTGTAATAGAGTTATTATTTTAGTCTTGTAAATGTAATTGTAAATTAAAATTTTTGTTGTTCAAAATAAATGTATTTATATGAAACATTAATTATTATTTCAATCAATGTATTGATATTTCTATATGGTAATATCATTATATAAATACTTATATTCTAAAAATATTTTAGGTATGGCATCTCACCAATATGATTATATGAATTCCATACCACATGATACTTTATTATTGTATTTACAACATCAACATAGATTTCAAGCAATTTGGAACAATGAGATAATAAAAATTACAAGTATTTCATTATAATATTATTTATATGACATTTTATACCATGTAATGATATCTATTATATGTTTAATTTTTATCAGATTGAAAATGAGCTGCTTTACTGCAGACGTAGTAGTAGAGCTATACATCTAATAGGTAATGATGTTCAAATAGATGACTGCATTCTGGGGTTGTTAAGGTATACCAGATTTCATGGATTAGTGCAGCTATCTTTTTTTCAACTTGATTGACATTTAATAACTGCACTAGTTAAGATATGAAAACCAGAAACCCATACATTTCATATGCCAGAAGGAGAATGTATAATTACACTTCAAGACATAGCTATTTTGACTAGTTTACCTATTGATGGTCTCCCTGTTATAGGACAGATCAGCGGTGATTGACCATCTATTTGTGAGAGTTTATTAGGAATTAGACCTCCAGTAGATGCAATTAGAGATTCTTCTCTAAAATTAGGATGGCTCACAAACCAATTTGCTTTACTATCTCATGGAGCTGATATGCACAGTGTTTTATGTCACCCGCGTGCACATATTCTACGTATCATCAATGAGTCTTTATTATGTGGCAAAGGTACTGGAAGAGTGTCATTAATTTATTTTCTATTTTTAGAGAATTTTGCAAGTATCAACCAACATAGTTTGGGAGCTGCCACATTGAGCTTTTTATATAGAGAATTGTGCATAGCGTGTAGATATCATCATGTATCTCAAATTGCAAGCGAATTATTTGTATTACAACTATAGGCATGGGAGATATTTTCATTTCTTACTCCGAGAATGAGGGTAAATGAAGTACCTTATGATGCACAATTAGGTTGAAGGTATATGGTTTTCAACTATTAATATTATTTAGATAAATACTATTGCATCATGAAAACTAAATTTTATTACTTCATTATATACAAAAATTATTGTAGATGGATCGGTGAGCGGATAGTGTATGAAGCACCTACACATAAGCTCATACAAATCCGATAGAGACTAGACATTTGTCGTTCCGATGAGGTGTGTTTTGTGATCCTATAAAATTTTTCTTTTTTTTTTTTATAATTAGAGGTGTGTTTTATTATCCTTTAAATTCTTTGATTTATTCTAACAATTAATATCAATGGTGTTTAACATCCTATACTTCATTGAATATATTATATGGAAACCATATATGACCGATGTTATTCAATCTTTACCGGTCGTTGCTTAAGAGGTCGTGATATATGGAAGGTTGTTATTCTACTAATATGCATACATTTAGTGGAGTAGCACCAGCCTGGTCAGGTTCTCAGATAATTTGACATACAACAACTAATCCCTCACTCACCATAACAGACAGAGGAACTTCACTCTATAGTTCTACCTAACAACACTGGTAGAAATTGGAATGAAGAACATTTAAGATGAATTCAATTACAGAGCTCATCATGTGGTCACATGCATACCATCTGATGATCCACTCCACTACCATTCACAAAATATGAAATGGTATCGACAAGTTGCAAGGAGATGGATTTCCCATCAAGGTACTATTGTTGGTGTATTGGTATGTATACACATTCTTATTTGATTAAAATAATTAAGATGTAATTAATATATTTTAATTACATCTTAATCGTGCACATAACTCAGTCTGATAAATTTTTATATTGACTATAGGCCGATACACTAGCACCTCTCATTATCAACCACTGCTTATCCTACACAACAGATATCCACTAGTTCGTTAGCAGCACTGCATGAAGATAGATGTAGGGTCACAATGTTGCTTCCTTATCCTGTACCAGTTTCTGCCCCAATTTCAGAAGAATTACAGCGAGCACGTGCTCTGTCTGAACAACCATCACGTCGTCGTCGATAATAACATAGGGATGTAATTATCCCTCCATCTACACCTTATTATCGTGTACCTGAGCCTGTTTACTTTCATTAGTTTCAATAATATCCATCTGGTCCATCTACATTTGGTGGACCATATATGTCTTTTGCACCTAAGTTATTAGCACATGCTTCCTTAACATCGGGCTTCTACTCTTTTAGCCCATTTATGAATCCATATACTACCTCCACACATAATCAACAGATGCATCATTCGCAGCATTCTGAGTTCATATATACTCAAACGCCTCATACACTACTAGATTTAATGAGTTCGTCCATTTTTGGACCTTCTTATAAAAGTATTTTTCTTACACGGCAACAATATTTTCTAGGTGGTGTGGCAAATGATGAATTTGATGATAGTGATGATGACGACAATTGTGGTGGAAGTGGTGGTGGTCAGACACGAGACTCTAACTTGATGGATATGAGTACTCGAAAAATTGAAGCTAGACGACAGAGAAGACTAATATCACAAATTCGAAGAAATCAACATTGTGGGACTTGATTCATTTTCTTTACTTTTTCTTTTTTTATATTTTTCTTCACTAAACAAGAAAAATATTCTTGTAATATTTTTTTCATTTATTTGTGAGAACTTATTATATCAAAGGTAGATAAATATTATTTGTATTAATTAATATATTAATTAATTATCTCAAATTTTTAATTCAATTTATAAATTTTATTTATTCTTTAAATAGTAGTTAACAATTTTTCCGTACATAACTAGTAACTAATTAACAATTTAATTATATTATAATGAACTTTTTATATAATAAGTTTTAAATTGATTATTATTTATCTATAATTTTTTCCTACAAAAATTAATTATTATTATCAACAAAATATTAATAATTTTTAATTTTTAAACAATAATAGTATACTTAGGATATAATATAAAAATTACCAAACAGATGCATGTATGAAAAAAAAACATAATAAATAGTTAAAAAATTTGTAGTTCGATGTGCTACAAATTTTATTTATTCGTAAAATAGCAGTTAATTACATAACTAGTAACTAATTAACAATTTAATTATATTATAATAAATTTTTTATATAATAACTCTTCACTATAACTTTTTTCTACAAAATTAATTATTATTATTAATAAAAAAATAATTATTCATTTTTAAACGCTACAATCTAAAAATAAAATTCAGCATAAAAAGAAAAAAATAACAATTGAAAACAAAAATCAGCCCTGTTGCCAGTGCCGGATCAACCTTAAGCTACACCAAATTGAGAATTAGTTTTCAAACAACAACAAATTTGGAATTTTTTTAAAAATCGCGCCAAACATGTAAATTGTTTTTAAAACTACACCGAACTAAGAATTATCCCTGAGATAGCCTATTCTAGCAAGCTTTTTCAAGCTAATCCATCTCCACATCAATCTCACAGGAATAATGAACCGAATTAAGCAGAACACCTTGCCTCACCGACTAGCCACAGCTTCAAATAAGCGCAATCACAGATCCTATGCAGATGTTGCCATTAACAGAGGGTATCTTCAGTTCAATCAAATTCCAACATAATTCATGGTCCATTCTTGGGTAATACTACTCCTACAGAATGGTTACATCACTTGGCTATTAGGACGCTTTGCGATATTAAGAATGTTCTTACGATCCAGGATTTGCTCCTCCAGGCAAGTTATGGATGTGTCAAAGCCTCTCCTATGGGAAGTACTTTGGTCCTAGATCTTCACAGAGCAAAACTGGCAACCGGAACGCTTAGATCTAAAGCCGAAAAAGATTTAGATATGCGTACTTCTGTGTAAATATACTTAAATTAATGCAGATATAGTTTTAGTGTATGAGCCGTTTACATAATTATATCAGTGCAAATCTATTAAAAATTTTAAAAAAAAACTATAGTACTAGATAAAAAAATATGTTTGAAGTGTTATACTATTGTCGAATCAAATTAAATTTTTTCTAAAATTATATTTAATACAAAATTAAAAATATATATATTTGAAAATTAAAAAATAAAATTATTTTGACATAAAAATGAAAATCAAACCCTGTACGACTGAAGTGCACATGGCAGCATATCATAAATGTAACATAAGATTGATGGACGCCCTTGATATAATAAAGTTTATTTTTTTATTCAGGTGTAGATAAAATAGTTTGTGTTTTTTTTAACTGAATTTAGTTATATTAAATTCGCATTATGAGTATGTAACTATATTAAAATTTATAAGAAAGTATTTTGTGTTCTTGTGGTCTTATTTGGTAATATTAATTTCAGTTCTAAAAACATATATAAATGGAAAAATAAGTCCAATTTTTCACAATCCAATGCTGCATTTGCATAATCCAAAACGCAAGAAATGGAATCATGAAAACATAGTCAGTCAGTCTACTTTTATCTCCTCGGAAACTGTGCGAATATTACACTGATCTTTTTTTTTTGTATATCTTATTAGTTTTTGTTTGATAAAAACATCTATTCCTAATTTTGTTCTCAACATGCTATTCAATGTCCTGTGTTGTTGTCCCACTATGCAACGCAAGAGGGTGAATTGAGTGTTTTGACAGTCGATGAAAATTTGTTGGTTAGTAATGGCTTGGATATCTCTATTTTGAGTTAACAAAAGTTAGATTTAAAATTTATAAATTCAATGTAATATCAAAGTTATCAATTGAACTATTATGTCCAGTTCGGCTTTAAGCATGAGAGAGGTGTATTAATTAAAATATTACACAATTTATAATGGTTTGAGCATGTCTTCTTTTTTGAAATAGCTTTTTGAATGAATTAGATCTAAAACTCATTTATTCAATTTGGTATCAAAATTCTTTTCTTCAGCTCCTACATTGACTTGATTCTCCTTGGATGAAAATCAAACCATTATAAATTTTCTCATAATGTTTGCATTCCCACAATCTTACAAACTCAATTTTCAGATACCTCTTATCGACCTAGATACCAAATTGCAAAGAGAAAACTCGCACACACTTCTACAAGCTTTCAAGTCTACCTTTTCTTTCTTAATTCTCTCAAGTTGGTTTCAAAGTTGACACTTAGAAAAATTGCTAACTTTCCAAAAACTAAGAGTTAATTTCACCAATTGTCATTATATTTTTGATAATTTGTACAAAACTAATTTTTTAAATTTTTTTTTCAAAAAAATTACTTAATTTTATTTTTTTATATAAAAATCACTTACAATAATTTTATCACCGAATTGTTGATGACTTGGCTCCAAAGAATTGTAGTATCATGTCAGCAATCCAATGAGAGAATTACTGAAAGTGATTTTTACGGAAGAAAATGAATTTATTTAATTTTTATAGAAAACAATTAAAAAATTTATTTTTACGATAAGTTATCAATAGTATAATGATATTGTGTGAAATTAACCCCAAAAAGGAACTTGAATTTTTCCTAGAGAAATATATAACTTTTCTCTTTCGATTTTACTACGTTTGAAGTCTAGCCATGTATATCTCTAGAATCCTTCTAAAACAAAGACCCTTCATAGTCTTCAATCTAATATTTATATGATCAACATAATCCATTTTGAAGATTAAGATTGTCTTTCCTTCTTTGACAAAGATTAATCGTCAGCGGTTGCAAAAAATTTCAAGGTCTTCCAATTGCCAACCCAAAAAACTGTTTTTTTTTTTTTTTGACAAGAAATAGAAAAAACTGTTAAAGAGAATCTCACGTCCGGAAATATAAAGAATATAAAAAAAGTTTATAAATGTGGTGCAATTAACATTCAAATTGGTTTAAGCTATTTTAAATTAATGGTAAATTCACAATTATCATTCCTAACTGATTAAATCTATCCAATTCTAATATAATGTTATATGACCCTCGACTCTTGAATAAAATTAGGGAATTAGTACACAACTGCTACAATTTATGAGTAATATCACAATTTTATATCAAAAATTAAAGGTCATTTTTTTTACTAGAAAAAAGGTTAAAAGGTTTAGCAGGTTTTAAGATATACAGCAGGGATAGTCATCTCTTTACACTCTGCTATAAAGGCGAAATCACACCTAATACAGAAAAAAAGACTTAAATTTAAAATTTCACCTCCCAAAAGTAAATACTCTGACCACTTGACCGAGACCTTAAGTGTTTCTCCCTGTTTTTCATTTCACGCTTTTGTTAACAGTTAATAATATGACCACTGTTACGCATATAATAAACGGTTACCATATATATTGATTCTAATACTAAAAAATTGGGAAATTAAATGCTGAAATAATCCTTCTATGCTCATAACTTTCTTTTCATATATCCCTTAACTCTACCATTAGGAAATTAAATGCTAGAAGAATCCTTCTTTAATTATACTTCTCTCCAATGAGCAAATATTTATTTATTTTTTTTCTAATTTCAGAAAATACACATTAAAACTATATTTAACATATATTTATATTATATATTGTATACATAAAATCCATATATACATTTCTACACACTTATTACATATATTTCATATATACATTTTATTTTGTATATATAAAATATATACAACAAGTATGTAAAAATATATATGTGGATTTTATATTTTACAAGTATATGAATTTTATATGTAATATCTATGTGAAAATCTTAATTGAACTGTATATATGAAATATATGCAACAAGTAGTATACATAGATGTATATGTGGATGTTATATGTAATAACTATATGAATTTTAAATGTAATATCTATATGAAAATCTTAACTTGAACTTAACAATTATTGTAAAAAAATAAAAAAACATTAATTTAGGGTTTTTTAAAATTCAATCCAATTTTATATTATTTATATAATAAAATATTTTTTTCATTTTAGAAAATACATAATAAAAATACGATTTGGTAGAGATAGGTTTCAAAACGGAACTTTACCCACATAATCAGGGTTTAAAAAAAGTAGTTAAAATTAACATTAAATTGCTATTAAAAAAACTAAGGGCGTTTGGTTAAGGGTAGAAATAGAAATGAGAATGGAAATTAGAACGAAGAGAAATGGAAATGGAAATAATTTATTTTAACATGTTGTTTGGTTCATTTTTATTAAAAAAATGAGAATGATAATGAGAATAAAATTCAATTTTTACATGTTTAATTAAATTATAAATATATTTATTTTGAAATGTAAATTTATTGTTCAACAATAAGATAATATAATTTTTATAAAATAATATAGTTATTTATTTAAAATAACTACACTTTTAATTTTATCGTTATTAAAAAATTATATTATTAAAATTATATATTTTTTGTAATGTTTTCTAATATTAATTAAAAGTCTTTTAAAAAATTAAATAAAATTATTGTAATTTATATTTAGTTAATTAGACTTTTCATTTTCTAGGAAGAGAGGATAATGGATAATTTCCATTGATGGAGGAATCGCATCTCTATTTTTATTAATTTTTTTTCTAACCAAATATTAATATAATAAAGGTTTATATTAAAAAATAATTTTTTTTCTATTTACACTTAAGGAAGAATGTCAAGGAGAATCCCATGTCGTTCGGAAATATAAAAAATATAATAAAGATTTATAAATATAGTGCAATTAATTTTAAATTTATTTAAATCATTTTAAAGCAATCCAAAATCCATAATTATTAAATTTAACTGTCTAAATTCATCAGATCAGATTCTAATAAAAACCTCGAACATGTGAAAAAAGAATTAATAGAAGATAAATATATGAATCATTGATACGTGAATATGATATTTGTTTCTTCTACAATCCTTATTAACTTTATATCTTGTGGAGGACCCACAAAAATCTGAGAGATAAATAGTGGTGAGAACGGCCAGCTAAGATAGCACTTTAACTGCTTAATTTACCGCAAACTCACTTCCTCTGGTCCCCTCCTCTCTCTATCTCTCTAGCTATACCAACCATGAATTCTAAGCCAATATGCCTAGGGCTGTAAACGAATTAAACAGCTTATGAGATATTCAGATTTTCCTTTGAAAAAAATTCGTTTAAAATCATTTGCTAATCTTAATGAGTCGAACTGAAAATTTTATCGAGCTCAAATTTGAATTTAATGATATTTGATTCGCTGGCTCCGGAACGTATCTATTTAAGAGTTTGCAAACATATTCGTTTAAAAGCTTGCAAATATGTTTATTTAGAAATTCGCTAATATGTTCGTTTATATTATATTTTATTATCCAGCTTGAGCTCGATCTTTTGTCATTATCCGTTAACGAGCCGAATTCAAACTTATTATTATTAATTAACAAGCTAAATTCGTTAGACATAATAAATGACCTATTTACGAGCCGAACTCGAGCCCCTTACAAACTTACTAATTTTGAAACGAACTAAGCTCGAGTTCAAATATTAAAACTGAAATCAAGTTCGAACTTATAACTATTTTAAATGAACCTAGCTCAAGCTCGGTTCGATTACAACCCTAATTTTATGCCCACTGTGTTTGTTGCAAAGAAGAACCCCAGCAAGCTAGTTTGAACCCTTACAATGAGACAAACCCTGAAGCCAGGGGCGAATCCAGAAGCCAAGTTTAATGGAGCAAACTTTTATTTATATAATAATTTTTTAATAATAAAACATATATTTCTAATAAATTCTATAAGAAAAATTATCACAGTTACAAAACTATTTTGAGCTTATTTGACATTACGTTGAGGAAAAGCATTTTTTGGAAAAAAAATTGTATTTTTTACTTTTTTAAGTTTTGAAATTTGTTTTTAGGTAGAAACAGGTAAATATATATTTTTTTCAAAAGCATGTTTATAAAAAATTTAAAAAATTAGTCAATTAAATAAAAAAAATTTAAAATATATTTTTGAAACACTCAACAGCAATTCCAAATACCTCATTTGTATTTATTAATAAAAACCACCTCTTCAAGAAATCAAAATAAAAATACTATGAAATTAAAATAAAAGATAAAAATAAAATGTATAATAAAGTATAATAATATGTATTTATTAACCTCTTTGTTTTTTTTTTGAACTTTGAATTGATCGAATATTTGGATAGGAACCTATAAGAGAATGACTATTATTTTATTTTTGAAAATAAGAAGAGTTGAGAATTGCAAAATTCTATTTAGTTTTCTAAAAAAGAAAAAAATGATCTTTTTAATAAAAATATTTTATATTTATTTTAAATGAGTGATTATAGTGCTATAACTTGTTTGATATGCTAAGTTTCTTTTCTTTTTTTTATTAGAAATACATCAAATTATTTGACTTTATTGTTTTTTTAGTAAAAATATATTTTATAAATAAATTAGTGCTTCTTGATTAGTTAAATTTAATTAACTGAATAAAATATTTGATATATTAAATTAGTGGAGACAAATATAAATTGTAATACAAGGTTATAATTAAATTTTGATTAGTTAAAGATAGCAAGTGCCCCATTGGCTGTTGAATGAATCCGCCCCTGCCTGAAGCCCACGCATGTGTATATATATTCACTTTTCTTTGTTAAATATGACACAACTCTGAAGCCAACCATATCGACCAAGATTCGGACACAGTGAAAGGACCAGTGAACGCATGTGTTGTGGGGTATTTTTATTTTGGTTTAATTCATAATTTGTTCCTCTATTTCTCTACTTCTATATCTCTTCTCTTTACTTTTATTTTAAATATTTAAACTTTTGTATTATTATTTTATAAATAATTAATTTTTTTGGACAAATTTTTAAAAAATCAGACTAATGTTGTTAGTCTAACATAAATTTATTTTTTATTTAGATTCTATTGGATATGATTCGGATTGAAGTGTGTTATTAATTAAATTATATTTTTATGTCATTTTTTTACAAAAAATATTTTATAAGTCAATTAAGAGGTGATTTAATTGATATTTTAATTCAAGTCTTCTTAATATCACAATATTAGTGAAAGTTTATTGTCTTCAAATGATTAACTGTTATATTATGGACTTAG
Source organism: Balakata baccata (assembly GCA_949630135.1). Taxonomy (NCBI): domain Eukaryota; kingdom Viridiplantae; phylum Streptophyta; class Magnoliopsida; order Malpighiales; family Euphorbiaceae; genus Balakata; species Balakata baccata. The sequence continues at coordinate 11,240 of CATIWF010045738.1, forward strand.
GTCCATGGAACATTATGAACTCAGAGTCCATCACACGTGTAGGAAATAGTGACAGCTTTATAAATAAAATAAACTTACACAGTTATCAAACACGATGACAATTTTGCAAATATTCATCATTCACTTGAAAAAAAGGTTAATTAATTTATGAAAAAATATTTATTTGTTTCTTACTGAAATGTTCATTACGAATAAAGTAAAAGTTCTTTAGTTTATTAATAAAATTTCATCTCTTGTAAACTATATCTTATAAAACGTAAATTCATTTGTTATAAACTGTAGATTCATTAGTAGTAAAATAAAAAGTTTATTAGCAAAGTTTATTACATTATTGAGACATGTTCATTTGTTATAAATCTGTAAATTCATTAGGAATAAAGCAAAATTGTCCATTAGTTTACTAATAAAGGTTTATTAGTTAATTAGTAGAAGTTCATTTCATTTATTTGTATATTTAATTTGATAGATGTTATATTATTTTTTATTTTAATTTGTAAGTATAAATCTATCGAATCTTTTTGAGGAAGATACATTATGTATTTAATTTAATAAATATTATATTATTTTTTTAATTTTTATAGTAATAAACTAGTATACCTTTTTACTTTATTTGCAATGAACTTTTTTCAGTAAATTAATGAATATTTCTCAATAAACGGATGATTAATATTTACAAAATTATCATCGTATATTTAATAACTGTATAATTTTATTTTATTCAAAAAATTATTACTATCTATTGTACGTATAATGGACTCTAGATCCATAATACTCCATGGACCTGGATCCATAATACAATTTGGTTTAAATTATTGAAAGGAGATAAATACTTCTATTGTATGTATAGCCCACATCTCATTTAGTTTTCTAATGAATCAAAAAATTAAATTATATTTATTATTCAATTAATAATAATCTTTTAAATAAAAACATATCAATCTATATTATATTGAACATAAATTAGACAAAAACGATAATTTTAATTTAATATACTAACAACATTAGTCTAATTTTTAAAAAACATTAAAAAAAAACTCAATATCTGATAAAATACTAATATTACAAGATTAAAAAAATAAAAGGATTATATTTAAAAAAAATAAAGAATATAAGGATCAAATAATTAATGAGTTTAATAAGTAAAATATGGGTTTTGAGGTTTAGTCGTGGTCAGTACGGGGCCCAAAAACCAATGTGCTTTGCTTGCTCAATAATCGGTAATCATTGTCTTTCACTTTTCCTCATCTCCACGGAAATCTGTCTCATATCTTAACAATAGATACTGTTACTGTAGTAATAGTTTTTGTAAATGACAAAATGTTTTACTTTTTCCTTGCAAAAGAAAACAAAAAAGAAATTGCTTTAATAATAAAAATTTGGAAATCCATGTGGGTAAGTAAATGTCAATATGTGATGTTAGAGTTTATCTGTAAACAATATTGAATATAAATAATGCATTTTTGCATAAAATTTTGTCAGAGAAAGTCTATAGCTCTACTTGCAAACTACAAATTTCTCCATTGGCTAAAGGCTTAAAACAAGCTAGCAGACAATGGAATGCTAAAAATCTCTCATTACACAAGGTTTTGTAGAGGCTAAATATGACCTATCTCTATTTCCTAAGCTTTCTCAATTACACTAATTTATTGCATTATTAATTATCTATATTGATTATATAGATTTTGCAGCTGATGTGTTAGGTATTATGTTATTCCGATATTCATATCAGTATATATTCATCAAAAAATATTGCTTGAGTGCCATGCTTTAACATAAAAAAAAAAAAATCCAGTACTAAAATAATATAAAAAAGTATTGGTATTAAATTGAAACACATACTTAGTAAAGGGTATTAATGAAACATTTTACCCTTTTATTTTGGATTATTAGATTTTGACATTAATTACTATTTTATTTTTATATAAAATAGATGTAATAAATATATTACATTCATTTTGCTCATCCCTAAATTAATAATTTATTTATTATTAAAAATTATATATAAAACAGAGATAGTAAGTATTTTGTATGTTCTTGTATTCCTACTCATACACGTGCGATACACGTAATTTAATAATTAAACTCATTATTATGAAATAAATAATAATAATATTGTCCAACAAAATAATTTTAATTACTTTTAATTAAGTCACATTTAAAATTACACCATTAATTTATTGCATTACACACTTATTGTTAAACATGTCAAATAAATCGAGTTGAGCGAGTTGATACTAAGATATTTCGAATTCAAATTATTCTTTATGTTTCTTTTTTTCCAAATTTAAAATAGGATGGACTACTTTTATATATTGAAAGAGTTAAAAGATTAAAATTTTAATCACAATTTGAATTTTTTCGGTCCAAATTATATACATATTCATTCTTATTTTTTTTAAAAATTGCTTTTTTAAAAAAAAATTCTTGAACATCTAATCCTAATTGAATTGGACTCTAATTAATAAATTATTAATACTATTCACTAATAAATTATTAAATGATAAAATTAACCTAATTAACTAATACAATCAAATTGGCTTTTAAATTCTTGAACATAGTTACCTAATTCTAATTGAATTGGCTTTTAAATTCTTGAACATAGTTACCTAATTCTAATTGAATTGGACTTCTAATTAATAAATTATTAATACGATTTACTAATAAATTATTAATACAATTTACTAATAAATTATTAAATAACAAAATTAACTCAGTTAATTCAGTTAATTAATACAATTAAGTTAGTTTTTTCGTAATTTTACCTGTCTCCCTCCCAAACTCCTACTCTTATATATAGTATGATGTAATGCATTAAAGGGTGGGGCTGAATTAGGCCAACCCAGGGTAGTTAGTATAAAGAATAAAGACACTTCCACAACAAAATTGTTATATCTTGGACATAGGTCCATATAGCTATATGGGTTAAAGGCATCACATGCGGGCAATATCAAAAAATTGCTAACTCTCTTTTTTAGCTAAACGGTATTGATTCTCATTTTTTGCTAAACCTTACCATATCTTAAACCTCAAAAAACTTTCCAAAAACACAACTCTCCCTCTCCAAAAAAATAATAAAAAAAGGTAGACTATTCACTTGTCCAAACATCTTCCTAATAGAAAATTTATGATTACAGTTTTATTACTATATATAAACATGTTTATTAAAAATGAACAATAGGTACAAGTTTGATCATTGCAAAACAACAATGGTTCTGAAAAGTAAACTGATTAATATTTTTATAGGTTCCTTATTTAACAACTGAATTTTACCAGAATTCTTACAAATCTCATTCTCAACTAAAACATATTTATCCATTTGCAATCGAATAAAAAATCTCTTAAAAATAAATCGAACATAATAAAAAAAAATGAGAAATCAAATAATAGTAGTAGCAGTAGTAGTAATAGAAGAAGAAGAAGACGAAGAAGCGAGTGGAGAATAAAAAATTTCTGAGAAAAAAGGAAGAAAATCTCTGAGAATCACAGCAAACAAACAAATTGAATTAAAAAAAAAAAGGAAAGAAAGCTCTCATTCTTAACAGATGTTAACTTTCAAAAAACTAATGTTAAATTAAAAAAAAATTGCACATTTGGCACGTATGAGGACCCCAAGACCATGTAGCTATGCACCCAGGTCAATGGAATAATTTACCTCCACAACGAAGTTGTTATCATGGACCTGTGTCCATGATGCTATATATGTAGACCTTTTAATGATGAGGTATCTTTTTTTATGTAATTGTAAGCGTATTCTTCTTCTCTTCTTTTTATTCTTCAATAAGAGAAAAGACCAAAAAAAAAAAAGAATTTACATATTCTAAATTTATTTTAATTATATTCTTCTTCTTCTTCTTTTTCTTGTTTAAAGAGATAAAAGAAAAAAATTTTTGTACTAGTGCTAACTATGTAATTACTAATGAAATCTAGTTTGGTTGATGGAGGTAATATTAGTAAGAATTACTTTTCTAGTAATAATTAATTATATTTGGTGAATTATGTTGATAAATTTATGATTAAGTTTATTGTTTAGAATTTAATGGTTCATCATTTTGAACTTGTTGGTTCAACGTTTAGAAGCTATTAATTCATTGCATGTTCATCACTTACAAGTTCAATGTTTATAATCTATTGGTTCATCGTTTGGAACTTGAAAGTTCATCGTTTAAAAAGTTAAACGTTCTTCTATTACAATTTGAAGGTTCATCGCCTATAAGGTTCATTACTTATAAGTCATTGTTTCTACCAAATTTATCATCATCAACCTTCTGTAACTCTATTTTCTCTCTTTATATTAGTCATTTTTAGTTCAAACTAGTTTTTCATTAATGTGTTTTGCATGTGATTATTAGATATTGAACTCGTCATTAATCATTATTTGGTTTTTATATAATTTTTTTATTAATTTGTTTCGTCTTATTTGGAATATTAATTAACCAATTAATGCTTAAGCTAAATATAAAATTATAATGCCACAATAGTGTTAATAAATTAACTTCATTTTAATATTAATAGAACTCTTATTTATAGATAAAGTGTTAATGCTAATAATATTTGGGAAGTGCCGCATGTTTATCTCAAATATTAAGAGTCATAGACAAAATAGAGGTATCACATGTGATTATTAGATATTGGACTCATAATTAATCACCGTTTAGTTTTTATATAATTTTTTTATTAATTTGTTTTGCCTTGTTATGATATTTTATTCATAGAGAATTATAGGAGTGCATGTTTATCTCAAATTTCATTAAATTATTAATTTGTACATTATTAAGAATCATATATAAAATACAAGTAGTAAATACTTTACTATCATTTTGCTTGTCCCCCATATTCCGACTTTTATATATGTTATTAAGAGTTGAGGCAATCATTGTAATGCCCAATAACTAAGGCTTAGTTGTTATGTATGAGCACATGACATATGGAGGGATAAATTGGTAATTAAAAGTAAGAATATATATATATATATATATGATAAAGAGTATAAAAATTTGATTTAAGATGATACAATAGAGTTAATAGATGAAGGAAGGGTAAATGGATGGTGTATTGAAGGTATATTTTAGGTATATATGAGGTATATTGGTCAATTTTGGTTTTGATTTGAAGAGAGAGATGAAATGAAATGAAGAAAATGGAAAAATGCATGATTCACGCCCATCAACAAAATGTTTGTGGCCATGAACATCATGATTAAAGATAAGCATTGACTTGTAGACGTTCATAACCATGAAGGTTTTGTTCATGACCATGAAATGTCCTTGTTCATGACCATGAAAGGCGAGTATATAAAGTTTTTTCCACGTTTTTATCCTCATTTTTCACAATTTTATCATCTCTCAAACCCTAAACCCCTTTGACACGCGCCCAAGAACACCGAAGGAGTGATTCTTCATAGTTTTTTAGTGAATTAATACCAAATCAAGAGAGAAAACAAGATTAAAGCAAGATTTGAAGGAATCATCATCTTTGGTGAAGTTTTGGAGGAGAGAGAAAATTAATGCAAGTGAGACTACGAGTTCCTTGCATGATAAAAGGTATTTTCTGACATAAAAAAGGTAAGGAAATCTAAGAAAATCATCTATTTAATATGATTATGAAGCTATATGAGGTGATTGTGTTGTATGGTTAGAGATCCATGGAAGAGAAGATATGGGAGAAGAGGGGTTATGAGGCTTTGTATGTATTTATATCTTTTGAAGTTATTGGAAATAAGATATCATGATATTGAGTTACAAATCATGCATAATAATCATAGTTTAGGGAGTATGGGTTAGTTTTATATTTTTACTATATTACCATAGACATTGTATTTAATATATGATATTATCTGTGATAAAAAAACAAGTTGAGGAGAGTGGTGACTACCAAGAGGAGTAGTTAAACTCTTTATCTTTAGATTTTGTCAAGCTCTGTGAGGTTTGTACATATAAATATTTTTATTAACCTTAATGCGTAATTGTGTATGCGGTTGAATTATACATCATAATGATGGTTTTTGTGTCTCATGTGTATATTTAAATAAGTTATTGGATGCCATACAAGAGTGTATAAGAATGAAATGGAGTAGGATAGCATGAATAATCATGACCAAAAAGTGAAAAGGGAGAAAATGTGCATGTTTGTGCAAATGAATTTTCTTATTATGCGTTAAATATGATAAATATGAGATTATAAATTAAATATAAAATATGCAAGTATGATATAGTTTGATCAAGTGTTAGGAAGTTAATTATAGTATTTGAATATGCATGTGATGTTATTTAGCATGAAAGGGGCAAAAGTGTTAGAAATGTGATTATGTGTTAAGCTTATGTTCATGAGCATGGTGGTCAACCCATTTGTGTGATGATTTGAGTAGGGATAACTTATTTGTTTTGATGTCTAATGACCATATATTTAGAAAGTATTTAGAAGTGGAATTTTGATAAAATTTGACCATAGGCATAAGTTAGGCCCTTTCAACACAAACATCACCACCATGCTAAAATTTTCATGGCCATGAAGCCTTAGTCCAATATCTTTCACGACCAAGATTCACCACCAGCCCAATTTTTCATGGCCGTGAAGACATTATTTACAGCAAAGGTGACCCATGTTTAAATAATATTTTGGTGGGTCTGAAATATGCTGATCATGCATGAATGTTAAAGTATGATGTAAAAACATAGGAAAACATGTTAATATGCATAACTATGATGTGTGAATATGTATATATTATGTGAAACAAGATGGAAACATAAAAGAATGAGACTTGAACATGAAGATATTTTAACATAAATACCCATTTCTCCACCTGTGGACTAGAATTATGATAGATGGTACACCATTAAGGTACCGAACCAATTATATATTTTAGGGACAAGGTGGCTTAAGCTTATGAAGCACCCTTGATCTCATTTACATACAGATGATATATAACAAGCAGTCAAAGAGGTTTAAGCTTATAGAGTGCTCTTGACAGAGATTAGAGTGAATATAGTGGTTTAACCTTGTGGAGCGCCCTATTTCACACCCTATATCCGAACAATTAAGGAACGAGTTATGGGCCAAAAACCAAAAAGTGTAATATATTTGAATGTTAAAAGGAATTGTTTATATAAGTTTTGGCATGACATATGCAATGAGTACATTGCATTATAAGATAATTTATTAATTGATATATGTTGTCTGTTAAATATGTAAATTTTATACATCGATATGCTCATTCTTTGTGTGTTGTCTACATATTTATTTAAATTACATGCCATATAGGACTGTGATTATCTGGGAGAACCTCAATGCTTATATGTACTACTAAGCTATAAATGGCTTAACATGAGTTTTTCTTACACAAGTTCAGGAGTATGTAGATGGTAGAGCTGAAGTTGTCAAAGAGAAATCAAAGCCCACCTTAGAGAAGACTTTGAGACCCAATTTATGGGTCAATAGCATTATGATTTTGTATTTTATTTATACATATGCATTAGGGATGGTAGACCACCACATAGATATTGTATTTGATATATGATATTATCTGTTATAGAAAAACAAGTTGAGAAGGGTGGTAACCCCAAGAGGAGTAGTTAAGCTCCTTAGCTTTAGATTTTATCAAGCTTTGTGAGGTTTGTACATATAAGCATTTGTATTCACTTTAATGCGTAATTGTGTATGTGGTTGAATTATGCATCATAATGACGGTTTTGTGTCTCATATGTGTATTTAAATGAGTTATTGGAATTATTGGATGCCATATAAGAGTGTATAAGTATGAAATAGAGTAGGATAGCATGAATATGAATGAATAAACATGACCAAAAAGTGAAAAGGGAGAAAATGTGCATGTTTGTGTAAATGAATTTTCTTATTATGTGTTAAATATGATAAATATGAGATTATAAATTAAATATAAAATATACAAGTATGATGTGGTTTGATCAAGTATTAGGAAAGTTAATTATAGTATTTGAATATGCATGAGATGTTATTTAGCATGAAAGTGGCAAAAGTGTTAGAAATGTGATTATGTATTAAGCTTGTGTTCATGAGTGTGGTGGTCAACCCATTTGTGTGATGATTTGAGTAGGGACAATTTGTTTGTCTTGGTGTCTAATGATCATATGTTTAGAAGTAGAATTTTGACAAAATTTGACCATAGACATAAGTTAGGCTCTTTCAACACCAGTGTCACTACCATGCTAAAATTTTTGTGGCCATAAAGCCCTAGTCTAGTGTCTTTCACGACCAAGCTTCACCATTGGCCCAATTTGTCATGGCCGTGAGGCATTACTTACAGCAAAAATAATCCATATTTAAATAATATTTTAGTGGATTCGAAACATGCCGATCATGCATGAATGTCAAAATATGTTATAAAATCATATGAAAACATATTAATATGCATAAATGTGATATGTGAATATGTATATATTATGTGAAACAAGATAGAAACATAAAATAATGAGACTTGAACATGAAGATATTTCAACATAAATGTACATTTCTCCACCTGTGGACTACAATTAGAATAGATGATGCACCGTTAAGGAGATTTATGGTACTAAACCAATTATATATTTTAGGGACAAGGTGGCTTAAGCTTGTGGAACTCCCTTGATCCCATTTATATATAGATGATATATAATACTCATGGAATGCTCTTGACGGAGATTAGAGTGAATAGGGTGGTTTAAGCTCGTAGAGTACCCCTATTTCATATCCAATATCCGGACAGTCTAGAAACGAGTTATGGGCCAATAACAAAAAAATGTAATATATTTGAATGTTAAAAGCAATTGTTTATGTAAGTTTTGGCATGACATATGCAATGAATACATTGCATTATAAGTTAAGTTATTAATTGCATTTTTTTTCTGTTAAATATGTAAATTTTGTACATCGATATACTCATTCTTTGTGTGTTGTCTACATATTTATTTAAATTACATACCATATAGGACTGTGATTATCTGGGAGAGCCTCAATGGTTATATGTACTACTAAGTTATAAATGGCTTAGTGTGAGTTTTTCTTATACAAGTTCAGGAGTCTGTAAATGGTAGAGCTGAAGTTGTCAAAAATAAATTAAAGTCCACCTTAGATAAGACATTGAGACCTAGTTTGTGGGTCAATAGCATTATGATTTTGTATTTTATTTATACATATCCATTAGGGATGGTAGACTTTTTCATGTATAAAGTGAAAGAATATATTTTATCTTTTGATATTATGAACAATATATTGTTATGTATGAGGCTGGTAAGCCAAATCAAGTTAATCCGGTAAACATGATCAAATGGTACGTATACATGTAAATAATGGATGCGATGAAATGATAACCAGAATCGCGTGGATAATCATGCTTATCTAATTCTAGATTAATCTAATTATAACAAAAGTTTTAAATTAGATAGATTTATCCAGCTAGTCTTGTGACATTCCGTTTATATAATGAATTATACCTATTATGTAGGCGGGACGATGCAATCATTAATGTGTGTTATAAGTGATTATTAAATATTGGACTCATATTATAACTTATATAAAGATTATTAATTTGTTCATTATAAGAGTTATATATAAAATAAATGTAATAAATATTTTACAGTCATTTTACCTATTTTCCCAAATTACTAATTTTTCTATTATTAAAAGTTATATATAAAATAAAGATAATAAACATTTTATGATCATTTTGCTTGTCCTCTCTATTTTCAATCATCTATGTGCAATGCACATGATTTTTAATAATTATGCTCATCATTAATAAATAAATAATAATAATAAGCTTATTCTAACAAATTAATTTTAGTTACTTTTCATTGTAATATAATTAAATTACATTTAATTTAAATGCGAATGATTATTAATTATATTTGATTATTGTATTTTACATAAAAGTAAATTATATTATACTATACACGCAAATATTAAAAATTTAACTCGTTATGTATATAATTAAAATAAATTAATCATTAAACTATATAAAAATTATTAATAAATCATAATTTATCAAATAACTTATAAGAATTGTAATAAATATTTTAAAATTCATATAATACATTACGTGTATGATCGTAATTTAGCTTAGAATTACTATTATTAGTCTCAGTCCATGAGATTACAATTGGAGGATTAATTAAAGGGATTCAGAATTGAAGTGGATTTAATCCGAGTTTAGACATAATTTGATTGTAAA
>CATIWF010045746.1:0-18321 GCA_949630135.1 Balakata baccata
TTTTTTTTCTAAAATATACTTTTTTTCAAACTTAATACTCAACAGGCCTTTGGTTTTGATCGTATGGATTTTTGGATTCGAAGAAAATCTTTTGTGGTCCGAATATTTTATTTTTTTTCCAATTCCAAGTTTCCAACTTTACAACTATTGTAGGGTAGGCAATTGAATTGATTTGATGTGGGAATATCAATATCTATGTCTGCAGCCTTCGATCTTACTTATTTCTCGTCTATATTACAGAAAAAGGGTCCTATTAACACCTTTTTATATTATTATTATTATATATATTTTTAATATAAAAATAATATACCTATTTTTTATAAAACATTAATTTTTATTCTAAAATTATTAATAATATATAAATAAAAAAATATATATTTTATTTTTTGAAGTATATAATAGAAATATCAATAAAAAATATATATTGATATTTAATGAATTTTTATAAATAATAATATCAATAAATTTTAATTTTAATATTATAGATCCTTACTTGATATAATAAGATATTCTAATGCTTACGTAAAATTGCAGCTTATGATTTAGAGATTAGAGAAAAACCCAAATGAATTAGGACAATGCACATTTTTAAATGAATTACGTAAAATTATTGAAGTGTAAGATATGCATAATTTAGTATCGCATACTATAAATATAACTTAATATAACCTTTATATAATATACAGATCATGTTATATTATATTATATGCAGGTTATATTTGCATTATATAATACAAAATTCTGCATAACCATATTAACTTTGTTAACAAATTAAATATCTAGAAGAAAAAAAATATTAATTCATCGATTTAAACAAGAACTACTAATGATTAAATCATTCAATTTATTCATTAGAGATGAAGGAAGATTTTGCCTATCTCATAAAATAGAATAATTTATTTGTTTGCAAACATAATCTATCCATTAAAGAAAATTAAGAAATATTTGAGATGTAGAAGAGAATGTCAAGCTCACTCCATTTTCATATTGTTGTAACTAACCAGTTGGCCTCTATTGCCTTTAATAAATATGGTGAGAAAATAAGAAGAAGAAGGTGAAGGGGGTGTTGGTGGACTTTATGGTTAGTTATTAGAGTTTTTTTAGAAAGAAATTTTGTTGAAATCATGTTCTAATTTTACGAATTTAGATATTCATTATTTAATTTGAATAAGAATGGTATAATGGAAAAATTAAAACTTAGAAAAAAATTTTTTGTTTGGTTTGAGAAATATGGTCGGAATATATTGGTAATTTATTTTAAAAAGAAATTACTCACTAAATTTTCTCGAGAATTAATTATGCTGGGAGCCCATTTAATGCCAAGTAAAATGCATTTAGTTGGGCCCACTTGAGAAGATAAAAAAATAAGAAATTAAAAAAATGATGCCATTGAAGTTGCTTAATCCAATACGAATTTTGTGTGTACTTCATTATTACATATTAACATATTAAATACAAGAAAAGGAGGAGACTCGAAGGATCGTACCACAAAAAAATGTAGGGCCTCCGGTCCGCCCCAAGGGACCAAATATTAAAATATTTATATTTTATTTAATATAGTTAGAATAAAGTAGCATTAAATTTTCGAAAATTTTTTCACTCTTTTTAATTTTGAAAAATACATGGCTTACGTTTTTTGGATTAAGAATGATTTTTAAACGCCCTCAAAAGCAAGTAGATTTCTACACGCTTTTCATAAATAATTGTGGACTTCTCTCCGCCTCCTCTGGAAAATTTGGCACCGCTTTCTTAAGCATTTAAAAAAAAAAAAATTCTAAGACACATCCAATATAATTTATACTGTTTATTTTAAAACTATTGAATTATTAATTTTTAATCTTATTTGTTGATAATGAATGGTTAAAATTAAAAATTGATAATTCAATAATTCTAAAATACCCAATTTAAATTACAAAGGATACCTATGTCTCAAAAATTATCTATGAAATGGTTTCAATGTTGACGTATAAAAAGAAATATGGGTCCATTTGTCTCTCTTTGTGTACTTATGGCTTTAATTTTGTCCATAAACGTTCGCAAAATAAAAATTAAAGTTGGACACACGGCCCACAGCCCATTGAATATTTTAGGCAGTAAATTTTTAGGATTAAATCGCATTGCACTGACCTCTGTTAATTTTCAGTTTTTTGACTTGGACTTGATTGGCTGAAAAAAAACTGTTTGGTGGGCAGTGGGCACCAGTCCATCGTTTTTATTTATTTAAGGAAATGATATAGAATCTCCAATTTTTTTAAAAATATTTTAATTTTAACATGAAATTTTTTTTATGTACTCAAAGCTTCTCCGTGTTTTTATCTATAAATTGTATTTATTTCGCATTTGCATAAAAATCTCCTATTGTCTCAGTTAAAATGCTTAACTTCATGTCTTTCTCCTCTCCTTCTTCTAGTGCTAGTTTTATAGTAATAAACTGATTTCGTATCTTAGATTTATATTAGATTTGTCTATAATTCGGGAGGTTAATCCAGCTTGGTTTGAAACAATTTATATAACTAAATATAATTACTCTGATTGGTTCAGCTGTGTTATATATTTATTATTTTTGACTATGTATTGATTATATCTATGAACATATATAATATACATAAAATATGTGCAACTAGTTGTAACAGATTTTGCAGCTTGAATTTATCTTTGTAAAAAATATTATATATTAATTATATGTACAACATGTGAAGTAATTGTTTTTTATCTGCTATTAAACAATAGTTTCCATAATGCAAACTATCAAATTCAAAGTTTTTTTTGACCCTATGTCTATTTTTTATGTCAAAATTATAATAGAAAACCAGAAAATAGGAAAAAAGAGTAGCCTAACGCATAATTTTTTCAAATTTTAGATACATTTTGGAAAAATTGATATTACCGGAATGATGAGAATTTGAAAACTAGTTATGATTCGAATTTTGTAATAATCGGAAATCGTTTTTATTAGTAATAATATAGAAAAGAAAAAAGACAAAAAAAGAAAAGTGAGAAAAAAAAAGAAAAATTAGTTTCTAAAAATGAAATTTATATAAATTAAAATTTTAAATTATGTACTTAGATGTAGAATTTGTGTCCAAATTCCATTTCTTTTTCCCCTTTTAATCTCAAAGAACTGTACAAGAAAGCTGAGTACTGTACATAGTCAAGCTAACCCACCCTGTTTTAAGGATGACAACGGATGAATTTTTTTTGTTAATTTTGTACCCTTCCTCGTTCCGACTTTTTTTATGCCGAAAATGGAGTAGATACAGTATATATATATTTCGCTCAGATATAATTAGTAATTTTTAAAAATAATAAAATAAAAATATAATATGTATTTAAAGTAAAAATATTTTTTTATTTAAAAATATATAATTAACTCATTAATTAAAATAAATATATAATTTTAATTTGAAAATAAAATAAAAAATTTAATAAATTTGGAGATTGGGGATCTTTATCTCCACCAGAGTCGGGATAGAAATCTATAAAATTTCTCAGGTAGAGACATAATATATTTCTGGAATCAAAGACAAAAATAGAAAATTCCGCCCTAAATCCGCACCATTAACATTCCTAAAAATATATTTTTAATTTAAAAATAAAATAAAAAAATTTAATAAATTCGGAAATTAGAGATTCCCATATCTGCCAGAATCGGGACATAAACCTATAAAATTTCTCTAGCAGAGACATAATATATTTCCAGAATCGAAGACAAAAATGGAAAATTCTGCCCTAAATCCACACCATTGTCATTCCTACTCCGTCCTGACCCATAGCTTGGCTATGCGTAGAGCCGACAATTCGTGTCATATCTAATCGTATCGTGTCATGTTTCGTGTATTTGTTATACTATAAAAAACTATTTGACACAATCAACTAAGCATATCTACATGTATATATATACATGACATGAAACACAATTATATATAAATTTTAATATAATTATACAAATAATGTTATATAAAATACACTAATATAATTAATTTTAATATAATTTTTATAAATAAATATATTATAAATATTTAAAATATTATAATTATGTCTTAATAGAATAAACAGATAAAATTTATTTATAATACTATTTTTTTATATTTTAATCATATTAATATAATTATAATCTATATTTATTTAATTCTGTATTGTTTATTTTCGTTTAATTGTGCTGTGTAACAATTTACAGAACATAGCTATAGCTATGTGATTGTTACTCTCTTCGCTCTGTTTTCTCAAATTTTCCGTTTAATTACACTCATCACCTACATCATAGACGTTGCTTTCTCTTTACTTTAAATGGCTGATAGCTAAGCTCTTTATTGAGAGTAACAATCGCATAATATTACATGTACACATTGAAGGATCTCTTCTCTCACCCCTTTCCTCTTGAAGCATTCTTTCTGATTATAATCAATACCCATTTCCAATTTCGTGTTTCCAGACCTGGGTTTGATTAAAAATTTTGGTATTTTTCAGTAACTGTGCTTGTTATGGAGCCACATAATGGACCGGGAGCTAGATCTAGCCCCGCGGCACCTCAACCTGCCGAGACCGGACTTGATTCTCTTCAAATTGGGGAAGATATTCAGCGTTTAATTTCTGTGCCTCCCGAAAATGATAGCTCCTTCACTGCCCTTCTCGAATTGCCTCCCAATCAGGCTATGGAGCTTCTCCACTCCCCCGATTCAAGTCTCAGAACTCGACCGGTTGTAGAGCCGCTTCATCAAAAACCTTACATGCAGCCTCACTTCAATGCGGCGAATTTGACATTTCCTACTAACAGTGGTTTGATAGAGCGAGCCGCAAGATTCTCAGTGTTCGCCGGCGAGAATTTGAACAATATCAGCAGTAATTCGCCGGAGATGAGCTCGGTGCCCTCTAATTCCAGCGCCAATCTCGAGAAAGTCGTCAAGAGTGAACCCACCGAGGCCGAATCGTTTCTCAATGCATCGCAACCATTGGGTTCTGATCCGACGACTACGGTGGAGAATGGAGAACAGAATCACAGGCCGGCAAAAAGGAAGGAGCGAGAGAAGAAGGTTAGACAAAATTGGGGTTTCAACGGTTTTCCCTTTGAATTAATTTAGGTTAAAATAATTAATTTTTAAGTAGATAACTTTCAATAAGTCATTAATTAATCTACTTAATTGATGATTTTTCAGAGTAAAAGTTGTGCAAATGACAAGTCTGAAGATGCCGAGAAGCTTCCTTATGTTCACGTTCGTGCTCGTCGGGGTCAAGCCACAGATAGCCATAGCTTAGCGGAAAGAGTAATCTCTCATTAACAACTTAATTAAAAGCCTGATTTTTTATTACTGCAGTTAGTGACTAATTGTTGAATTTTAAGCTGATTTTGACATGGAATTTGGATTGTTCTTTTAGGCGAGGAGAGAGAAGATCAATGCAAGGATGAAGCTACTTCAAGAGCTGGTCCCAGGCTGCAACAAGGTTAGTTGTCATTTAGGTAATTGATTAATTAATCATTGGATTGAGATTTTTAAGCGGCTATAATATAATTATGGATGGTATCTGAACAAAATTATCGGTAAAAAGTTGCAATTATCTGTTTGGACTGTGTACGTTAATTAACGGTTATGTCATTTTCACCTTTTTTCACAAAAAAAAAAGTGGTCTTGCTTTTCTACGAAGAGAAGTACTGAGTGGGGTTTCTAGGTGGCAATCTCGTAATTTCACTTTTTTTTCCTTTTCTTTTTCCTCTTTTTGATTGGTGAAACTTTGTTTAGCTTATAAGGTCCTTCTTCAGGATAGTTTTGTGAATAAATTCTTAAATAGATTTAGTCTATTATATCATTTGCAGACTAATCTAATAATAAAGTGACATGCATTTAATTGTTTTATTCTCATTGGTTGATATAAATACAACATGCATACATGTTATTATATAATTAGATTAGTTTACAGATGACGTGGTAGACTGAGTCTACCTAAGAATTTCTCCTCATTCCTAAGTTTTCCGCCTTACTTTGTGACATATCTTCCTTTGTCTCAAGTTTTGCCTTTGGGAACTCTAATAGGATCTTCTAAACCTGCTTAGAAGCATTGAAATAAAGTGTATATTTTGGCTAAGAAAATCCGATATCCTCATGGGCTTAAAAGGAAAACCATATTTGTGGATAATGGTAGTTATCTTAGATATGCCTCTAATAATTTATGGGGTTGCCAGATTGGAATCTTGGTGATAGAATTATTTTTCTTCTGCCATGTTGATTTTATTTGGCCTAATGTTATCTGGAAGAATAATTCATTGGAAGCTTCACATTCAGGATAGTTTGTCTACAATGACTAGAATACCCTTATTGGGCTAATCCCATTATATTTATTTCTGTGGAAAATGCTAGCTGGATGTGCTTAGGAACACTTGTTATCTTGTCTATGCAGATCAAATATTGGGGTCCCATCCTATGGGCAGGAAATTTTGATCTTATCTGGAAAGGTGTATGATACCAACTTCTCTTGCAAGTTTGATATCTGTCTCATGATGATGATGAAAAAAAAACTGAGAAACCATGACTTGCTGAACCGTATTCATACCTAAATTCATACACCTTGCTTCCAAGGGGCATGATGTGTTGATCAAAGAAAAAACGACTTGGGGGGTGTGGGGCGCATAGGCATGATGTGATACTCGATAAGCAAATTCACGTAATCCATTGAAAAAACGATTTTGATCCATGCCTGCATAATGTCTTTTGTGTTGGAATTGATTTTTAAATTGTAGGAATCCAAGTTGGACTTGGCTTTGGATAAGTTTTAGACTTAGATTTGGATTAATTTAGATTTGGATTAGGGAAATTTACATGTTCCACCGAAAGTGGAAAGTTTTTTTCAATTATACCGGCAAAAATTCTATGTTTTCAATACCGTTTTTTGCATTTTTATTTTTGCCAATTTTTCATTTTTTTTTCAAATATTAGATTTTAGTGTGCATTTAACATATTTTTCATTTAATTAAGACAACAGATGATCATTTTTCACATTTTAAACATAAATTAATAATTTTATTAACTTCAATGACTATTATTAATCTTTATGCATGCATTTATTTATTTTTAATCATTGCTTAATTATCTTAATTAGCAAAAAAATATGTAAAATTGAATTTAATTAATTTAATTACCTAAGTAAACCTTGGACAAACTTTAATTACAAAAAAAATATGTAAACTTGTATTTAATTAACTTAATTAAGGTTTATTTACTTTGGATAAATATTGGATAAATCTTAGGTAAACCTTACATAACTTCAATTTTGATAAATTTTCTTATAAACATTGGGTAAATCTGGGGTAGAACTTGAATAAATCTTTAATAAACCTTTTGTAACTTCAATTTTCATTAATTTTATGATAAACCTTGGATAAATATTAAGTATATTTTGGATAAACTTTGGGTAAACCTTATGTAAATTCAACTTTCATTAATTTTGTGGTAAATCTTAAGTAAACATCGGGTGAACCTTGGGATAAGTCTTGGATAAATTTTTTGTAACTTTAATTTTCATTAATTTTTTGGTAAATGTGGGTAAATCTCAGGTAAATCTCGAGTAATTCTTGAGTAAACCTTAAGTAAATTTTATGTAAATTCAACTTTCATTAATTTTCTTGTAAATATTGAGTATAATTTGAGTAAATCTTAAGTAAATTTTTGATAAATCTTGTATAACTTTAACTTTTATTAATTTTCTTGTAAACATTTGATATAATTTAAGTAAATATTGAGTAAATTTTTGATAAACTTTTTATAAATTCAATTTTCATTAATTTCGTAGTAAACCTTTGGTAAATTTTGGGTAAACCTTAGGCCAATTTTGGGTAATTCTTTGGTAAACCTTAATAAATATTGAGTAAATCTTGTGTAATTTCAACTTTCTTTAATTTTCTGGTAAATATTGAGTGAATCCTGGGTATAACTTGAATAAACTTTAAGTAAATTTTTAATAAAACTTTTGTAACTTCAATTTTTATTAAATCTGTGTAAAATTCAGATAAACCTTGATTTTCGGTATTTTTTAAAAACACTTTGTGTTGTGATATTTTTGAAAAAAAAACTTTGAGAGGTTGAATTTTTGTAAATGTTTACCAGTTTTTTTCCATTTTTGTAAAATTCCCTTTGAATTAAGATAAGTTTTAAGACTTTGATTAGGAAAGGTATTCCTAATTGGACAAATATTTTTATTCCTGATTGGCAAGTTTAGGGGGCTTATAAATATATGCAAAATCAATGCTTGTAATGCAATGAATCAAAGAGAGCAAATACAGGAGCAACTTGGAGATTTGCAAGTTTGAGTTTTTGCTTGGGTATTATTGAGTTTCGGGAAACACTTTTGGGAGATTTGAAAATTTTATTTAGGGGTTTTAGAGAGGTGAAAGCTATTCTTCTAGTTTATGTGAGAGGGAAAATGTGATAAATTGTGAGTTTGGATTTGATCAACTGAAGGGAGATACAATTCTATTGTATTGTAATTTTTTTAATTTTTTCATATAATGAAAAATTGGTTACTCTCCGTAGATGTAGGCAATCAATGCCGAACCATGTAAATCTTGTCCTCTCTTATTTTCTTTGGCTTGAATTTTTATTTTAACGTGTTTTATTAGTTATTTTTCCCAACACTTTGAGCTCACTATAGCGAAAAATTTTACACATTTGAACAGATACATATATGATATTATTAATTACTTTCTGTAGATGGTGTTCCCAGCCGAGACCAAAATTAAAAAAAACATTACTTATAGTTTTCCTTCCAGGACCAGCAATATAATATTTATGAAGTTATTAAAGTGTGCCGGTGTAACTATTTGCATGTTATTAAATATCTATTGGCGAGTAGTTTAATGGGCTTCCATTATGCATTTGATTGATTGGTTGACAATGTTCAGACAGCAGGTTTGCTTCTGCATATGTGGATTCAGAATTTGTTGGGTGGCCACCTGAATTTATGTAAATTGCAGTGAACCCACTTGGGGGATTAGTTTAGGAGGACCCACAGGCCTGCCCTTCGATGTTTCCATTTGTGTCCCTCTACTTGGAAAAATTTATGCTGTAGCCTTTTATGTTCCAAAACACTTTATTATTAGTCACTTGTGGTCCCAGTTTTATATCTTTGCTTAAGTATTTTGCTCCATAGTCAGTGCTCAATCATCAAGTTTCTCTCTCTCTCTCTCATGCATTTCTATTGTTCATTGTGTCAAATGTAATCAAATTAGGGGAAGGTAATTTCATGAGAATTACCATCTGTGTAAGTCTTTCACCATATTTTGGCTAATATATGCATATGATAGAAGGCCTTGTGTTAGCCGTTCTTAAATTCAGATAAATTTTAATACTTATTGAACTCAGTAGGACATTTTATACCTATTCATTATCAAATAATGCCTACCTGGCTCATTGTAGTTTCTTCAACAGGGAGTTGCCACAAACTGAGTTTCACTGTATGCTTCTAAATTATAAGGTGATTAACTGAGAAAATGGGTCATCTTGTTATGCAGATTTCTGGAACAGCATTGGTATTGGATGAAATCATCAACCATGTACAGTCGCTACAGCGCCAAGTGGAGGTCAGACTCGCATATCTGAGGCATTAATCTATTTTTTAAAAATAATTAAATTTCTCGAATTTAAGAACTAATAGTACTTTCTTTTGGGGTGGGGTTAAGGGGGGTGAGTGGGTATGTGGTTATTTTTGGACCAATTACTAAAGTGTGGGGCTGTAGCTCACTAAATCACTTGTACAAAGAAGGTTGTTTCTGTACCTTATGTGACACAGCTGTACATTAGGAAGGATGTGACATAACTTGTAACGTGATAATTCTGGACCATCTGACATGTTTTTTAATTATTTTTCTCAATGGCTCTTGCATCAGTTTCGCAGTCAAATGAAAATAGCATCCATTCAATCCCCATTGTAACAAAGCAAGTGAGCTGCATACAAAATTGGCAAATTTCTAGTACTTCTTATTGCAATGTGATTTCACAAAATGCCACAAAATCTTATTCTTGTCAAATATTTCTTTGGTTGCAGTTCTTATCGATGAGACTTGCAGCTGTTAACCCAAGAATTGATTTCAATATCGACAGCGTATTGGCTGCAGAAGTAAGTAGTTTTACACTTGATCATATTTTAATAAGATATGGTTACATGAAGGATTTGATTTTCACTGTTCTCAAAAATTCTAAAGGTCTAGTTGTATGTTGGGTGGTGGTTGTCTCCCTTGAGAGACTGCTCCGTTGCTTCTACTTGAAACACTTTTAATGCTTATATTCTTGATTGCTTTTTGCTTAGTGTACCAGATTATGTGGGTGGAAAGCAAACATTTGCAATCATGATATGCTTGTTACTTGAGATTCCATAAGTTTTCTTAGAAGGAAAGCTTCCTTTATTAGCATGTGTAAAGCAGTGTCTGATTTGGGCATAACTATTCCATTCAAAAATCATGTTAAATGCCTTTTTAACTTGTCGGCATGCTGGAATGTTGGGTACAGTGTTAAACCCTGTTGGCCAATAATACACTGTGACTAAACCATGGCTACTTGAAGGTAATCTTTTCACCTCAATGCAAAAGGCACAATTAACCAAAAAGAAAGAAAAGAAGAAAAGAGAGAAAAGAGAGAAAATGCATCATGCCATGAAGAAAAATACATCATGCCACGACTATAGATTAGTAATTAACCACTGCTCATTGTGAGCTCGTGAATGGTATATGGTGTTTGTGGCATGTTGCAATTGGTGTTTGCTGGAACTCCTGGAGTTCACTTGTAGCCATTGATAATAATTGGTGGATTGTATCTTTTGGTGTTTCCTTAATCGGATTAGCTAATTATCATGAATGATTGACATTTTATCCTTGTTGCTGATACTTCAATTGTTGCTTTTAAAACTTGCAGAGCGGATCTCTAATGGACAGTAATTTCCCTTGCATGGTTTCACCTCTGATGTGGCAAGAAGTCCAAGTTAGTGCGAACAGACAACATTATCAACAGCAGTGGCATTTTGATGCACTTCATCCGCCAGTTTGGGGAAGAGAAGAAGACAACTGTAACTTCATTACTTCCGAGAACTCCCTTTTGAGTTATGATTCTTCCACAAATTCAGGTAGATTAGAATTAGCTTATTCCACCTAAAATTTTCATGCAGAAAAAGCACTCGCATAACTCTCTCGCTCAATTTGATTCTTTCTTATCCCTCTTCAATTTTTATTAACCGAAAAGGAATTTTTGAGGCAAGAAAATCCTTGGTTTCTTACACAATTCTTAGTGCGGCAAAGAAGCGAGATCAATGAGAAAATTCTGTGAATATGAAAATGTATCGGGTAAATCATATTAAATGTGAAGACTTGTATTCTATTTCTATGAAGCTTTGTTATTTAATATGCATTTCCGGTGAGAATTTTGGGACTATAATCGGATTCAAAAGCTATTTGATTGCTATAATTTGGTTTTTGAACTAGAATCTAACTGCAAATTGTGGTGCAGCATCTCTGCACTCAAATCGATTGAAAATGGAGCTGTGAAAAGCAAAATGAAGCTCCATTGATAGCCTGTAAATATCAAATATTAGCAGTTAGCAGCAAGTAGAGGGAAGGCCTCAGCAACATTCATCTCGGGTTTCCACATGTTCTGTTTATCATTGGGGCAGGAGATCCGGAAATTCTCGCAACTGGAGATGGGAAATTTCATCTTGTTATTCTTCTATATTGATATAATATGATACTACATATATAATATTTATATATACTAACTTTGAGAGTCATTCAATCTAATACTTCAGTTGTGAGATGATTTGATCGATTGGTTCATGTTGTAGAATCGCAGAATAATTGATGAATCATCACCCGTTCCTTAATTATTATGGAAATAAGCTTATTTTTGTTTGGCATTTGTTGCAAAAACCCAAGTTGATTCCTTCTTGTGTGTGTTGTGTACGCCAACTCCACTTGATGTCTGTTTTTGGGTTTCTTTTTTGTTCTCCTCACCCCTTCAAATTAGTCTGAATTTGCTGTCGTTAAGAGATTAAATTCGAATTCAATACTTAGGAACAAAAAATCCTCAAAAAATATTGAATTTATAAGATCTGATTCATTAAAAATAACAACAGCGTTTAAATTTTTGAAGACCTAAATTATTAGGTCTCAGCAATTTGGTCAGAGATCATGATTTTTTTTGACATAAATATATAAGAACATATTCTATCTGCATGAGAAACCATCGAAGAAACATTCCAGACAAAATCAAGAAGCACTCAAGCCCTAAATGACAGGTATACTTTCACAATTATTTACTCTCCTGATCCGGTTTTCTATCTTCCAATCTCATGGCCACACATCAGTGACCTCTGCTATTATCCAACTCCCCCTCCGATCCGCCAATCTTTCTGTCACCGATTTCGGCGCCAAGGGCGACGGTTCTCACTACGACACCCGAGCCATCCAGAACGCAATCGATGCCTGCCCTTCCACCACTTGCTACGTTACCTTCCCGCCAGGCACCTACTTGACGGCCACCATCCGGCTCAAGTCCAAAGTGATTCTAGATATCCAACAAGGTGCTACTTTATTAGGCGGCACAAAGATCGATGATTACCCTAAGGAATTCGATAGATGGTACGTTGTGTTGGCGGAAAACGCCAGTGATGTGGGGATCACCGGCGGAGGCGTGCTGGATGGGCAAGGGTTGAAGTTTGTGCAAAGATTTAGTGAGATCAAGAACGTTATGGTTAGTTGGAATAAGACTGGGTCTTGTTTGGGAGATGAGTGTAGGCCTAGGCTTGTTGGCTTCATTGGCTGTAGAAACGTCCGAATTTGGAATGTTAGGCTGCAACAGCCGGCGTATTGGTGGTAAGCTGTGCTGTCGGTCATATTTTTAAATGAATCCATTGATTGATTTATCTGTTGAGAAGAATTTGAATTTCTCACTCGGTACTATTGCAGCTTGCACATAGTCCGGTGCCATAGCACATCTATCCATGATATCTCCATATATGGTGACTTCGATACACCTAACAACGATGGGATAGATATAGAAGATTCGAATAATACAGTCATTACAAGATGCGAAATTGATACAGGAGATGATGCTATTTGCCCAAAGACTTATACTGGCCCCCTTTATAATTTGACTGCAACAGACTGTTGGATTCGAACAAAATCTTCAGCAATTAAGCTTGGGAGTGCTAGCTGGTATGATTTTAAAGGTCTACTTTTTGACAATATCACCATAGTTGATTCCCACAGGGGGCTGGGATTCCAGATTCGTGATGGAGGTAAATACCTTAGTTCTTCATTGGAAAGTGACTTTTTTTCAAGTAAAATTCTTCATTCTTAATATAGGGAAAAGGTTGAGAGCATGATTGTTGCAAAACTTTCACTGTGATTATGTTTAAGAAACAATGGATGCATGAGTGCTGTAAAACATTTTCAAACATATGAAACATGGTTTCTCTAGTTTTTAAATTGAATGTTCTGCTTGGATTGAGGACCTTTCCATCTTTCCGAGGATTAACATATGGAGCCAGAAGATTTTGTGGTTGATTAATATGCTCTGAATGGCTGTAAAAATTCTCTACTTGCTTAAATAAGAAAAAAGGATGTCTAGAAAACCGCAATACCTGCTAATTGGCTGCATATTGGTAGCTAGTGTAGAGAACAACTTATGCCCAAATAATGTGAATATGGAAAGTTGAGCTATCATATATGTTTCTTGGGCTGACTTATTTTAAATCCTTTATCTATAGGCATTTTAAGAGAAAAAAGAATAAAAAAAGGTGTTGCTGAGACTGGATAATGTTTTTCTATTTACAAAGCTTGTCTGCTTATTCATAATTCAACTTGTGCAGGAAATGTGAGTGACATCACTTTCTCAAACATAAACATTACCACAAGATACTATGATCCATCATGGTGGGGAAGAGCAGAGCCTATTTATGTAACAACTTGTCCAAGGTACTTGAATACAACAGAGGGCTCGATATCGAATTTACTTTTCATCAATATAACAGCAACTTCTGAAAATGGTGTCTTCTTATCGGGTTCTAAAAATGGCTTACTAAGCAACTTGAGATTCTCTAATATGAATTTCACATATCGAAGATGGACAAAATATGCTGGCGGATTGGTAGACTACAGACCTGGTTGCTGCGGTTTAGTCAATCACAGTGCTGCTGGGATAATCATGGAACACA
The DNA here is from genome assembly GCA_949630135.1 of Balakata baccata. Taxonomy (NCBI): domain Eukaryota; kingdom Viridiplantae; phylum Streptophyta; class Magnoliopsida; order Malpighiales; family Euphorbiaceae; genus Balakata; species Balakata baccata. The sequence continues at coordinate 14,185 of CATIWF010045746.1, forward strand.
TTGAAGGCTTTGAAGTTGAGAATGTAAGTATGAGATGGGCTGATACACAAGAAGAGCTGTGGGATAATCTTCTGGATTTCAGGCCCTCGACTGTAAATAACATTTCTTTTTTCAATTTTCATTCTGGTTTATATAAACAATAAATTTGTCAGATTCAGAAATCTGGGTGAGCTTACCCCATGATGGAATCAAATTCTAGATTATTTTTTTTCCGTGAAATATTGGATCAATGCAAGTGCATGCTTATGTGTAAGATTTGTTGTCTAAAAACTGATCTTTTGTGATGTGTAATAAAGGATTCTTATTCCATTTCCACCTTTTCAATCAGAAAAATTCAATTCATTCAATTGATAAATTTTTTATAAATCATTTTTCTTAAACCTATTTTTTTTAAAAAAATATTTATATACCTCCCAAAACAATTTTTTAAAACTAAAAAAAAAAAAAAAATCTGAATAACATTCTTTTAAATAGGCCGAACCTGAGAAAGGGAAAACTCAACGACATCGTTAATAAGAAGTGAAACGACGCTGTTTTGTCGTCAGTTTCTTTACCTGCGAAACACCTACTTTCACAAAACGAAGCCCAGCCCCAGCAGTGCCACCTCCTCTATTCCTTCTGTCACTCTGCGGCCCAAAAGCTATGCCCTCTCCACAATCCTTCACGATGGCGTCCACCATGCTCCGCCAGCGCCTATCGTCTTCTCTCCGCACACGCGGTGATGCTGCAGCAGGATCCAGCCGGTGGACATCTCCTGGACACGAAGAGAGGCCCAAGGGTTACCTATTCAATCGGACTCCGCCGCCACCTGGGCAATCCCGCAAGTGGGAGGACTGGGAGCTTCCTTGCTACATCACCAGTTTTCTCACCATTGTCATTCTCGGCGTTGGGTTGAACGCTAAGCCTGATCTGACTATCGAGACCTGGGCGCACCAGAAGGCCCTTGAACGCCTTGAGATGGAGAAAGTGGGTCTCTCCGGTTCCGGCGAATCGGAGTAAAGTGATGATCTTGGTACGACTTATGACTCCTTGGACCGAAACTTTTTGTGGGTGGTGAACCTTTTTACGCGTTGTTGATATTGTGTAATTCAATAAAAGTTTTTTTGATCTTGTTGAAATTGGGTTCTTACATGGAGCTTAATTACCGCAAAGTTTTAGTTGTTAATTTGAATCTTCTTGATGCTATAAGTTTCAACGAGGTTAATTTTCCTTGTTCCAATTTGATGCTATCTTTCAATATTCTTTTAGTGGTTTGATAGACGTTTTTGAAATTGGATGAAGTTTTGAGCTTTGATTATCTTGATAAATTAACTGAAGAAAAATTCAAGTTCTGTTTGTCTTCTTAATTTGGTTGATTTTGAAGTTTAATGGCTTTATGATTTAATTATATATTTTTCTTTTCTAGCTTTGATCATTTGGTATTCTTACCTTCAGGATATATAAATTATGGTGATTTTTCTTTTTCGTTTATTGATCTTAATTTGGGTTAAAAATTAGTTCAACTAGACGCCTATATCAATATACTAATTTTTGTGATCCTTAAGTCCTTGGTTGTTAGTAGTCTGAGCTTCGTATGTTTGAGGTTTAGTTTCTTAAATTTCTATTTGAAATGCATTCTGGAAAGCTGCTTGTGAATTGACTTTTGTGCTTGAGGTAACCTGGGGTTTGGCTAGTGTTGTATTTAGTTCATATGTGCGCGATGAGGTTTTTTAATGTTGAATTGTGCTATTTTGGGTCCGTATTCCTGGTTACTATTTTGTGAAGCCTAAATTCTGCAAGTTTGAATTGCAGGGTTTGTAATTTAATTGGCTTGGATTTTGTTATGATTTCGTTTTTGTTTACTTCTTTTTGATTGTTTGTTTATAGAATTGATTAACCAAACAATACATAGTTAATTTTTCTGTGATTAAAGAATCAGAATTGTTGAAATTGGCTGTCGGTTGTCATGTTTGGTCCCACTGTGGCATATTAATTATTTTTTATTTTTGCTATGGTATGTTTAATTATCACAGTACATGTATTTAGGAAATTTAGCATATAGGGATAGAGTGAAGGCATCAGTTAGTAGGTTAGTGTAACCTGGGCAAACTTAGGCGGCAAATACTGAATATTTTGAAGATCACATAAAGTAATTTGGGCCAAAGCTTTAACCCCATAGTTGCATATTTGCATTCTGAAACCAATCTTATCTCCAGGTCACAACTTCTAATTTAGTGCCTTATGCTTTTGTTAAAAATTTATATTTTTCAAATATAGTCCCTTCTCAATTTTTTACGCCACCAGTTCATGTATGTTTAAATTGTCTTCATTTATCTATTAGATCCTTCATTACACTTTTATCAATTATCTTGTTTTAGGGATTAAAAAACCACCATTTGTATGTGTAATTCGATGATGTTTATCTTCATGTCCATTCAGATGGTTTCATTAAAAATGGGTCTTGGAAGCATGTCTTGTTGAAGTGTGACTGATAGATTTTATAGAAGGTTTCATGTATTTAAGGGAGGTGGATTAATTTTGATTTGTTAGTATCATTGGAAGCTTCCACATTTGTGATGAAAGTATTTAATTTTATGTGGTGTTATTTGTAGAATGGTAAGAGTTTTAGCGAATAATTAGTAAAAGGGAAATTTTGGTGTCTATTTATGAAAGATTTGAGCAGCAGGTTAATTACACTTATGATCACCAAACTTTTTGCAATGTATCATTACACACACTTTACTTCATTTTGGTTTATAAAAATCACTAAGCTTGTCTTCCTGTTGCAATCAAGTCATTCTTGTTACATTTCAACAAAAACACTGCTGGGACATTGGCACAGCAACTTTTCCACATTTGACCCAGATATATGGACCCTGAAAACTTTGAAGTGTGTTTTATATTTCAGGTCTATCCTCTCTTTTTATCGGTTTGCTTAGAAGTTTTAAGATTCCAGCATCATTTTGGTAGAAATGCATCCCAGGCCTCCTAGTTGCAACTATATCACGAGTTAAAGTATTCCTCTTTGCAAATTGAAGCAAGTTGTGTCTGATATAAATGGGTAAAATGTTTATTTTTGTACTCAAAACTTTTGTATGTATATTAAATTGGTATCAAAACTTTGTTTTGTATCAAATTGGTACCAAAATTTTGAAATTGAGTTTCAGATTATAATACTTAAAATTTTTCCAGCGTCCGCATTAGCAAATCCTACGTTTATATCAACAAATCCGGTGTCCACGTTAACATGAATCAATTGGAAAAATGTTTGGTGCTATGATCTAAAACTAACTCCAAAATTTTAGTACCACTTTGATATAAAATAAAATTTTGGTATCATTAATTCATTTTACCCAAGATAAATAGAAGTCCAATGAAATAGGTGTACACTACCTGGTTTAATGCATTTAAATTACAAGGATGTGATATGGAAGCAATAAGGGTAGAACATGGAGAAGTGTTGTCTGTAAGGAATAGATATCTCGGTAGGTGTTTGTGGTAAGACACTGTGACAATAGGCATTGAAAATGACAGGTTTCTGCTTAAATTTGTTTGCCTTATTTCATTACGTACGGTAAGAGATTGTGGATGAGGTTTGGACTGGACTGTAACCTTGATTGTAACAACCAGTGGGGTTCATCGGTGAAACTTGTTTGAGGGTTGGTAATTGCAAGCTTCAGCTTTGATTTTCAAATTAACATTGAACTCAACCTTGGTTGGAGTTTGTTGAACAGCAGAGCTTTTTGGATATCCCTAAATATTTGAACCTGATTTTTTTTGCCAAAAAATATGCCCTAGTGCTTATTTTATAGAAATAGAAAAGAAGATATTCAAACTTAAAGACTTAGCTCGAGTTGAGAAATGCATTTACTGCCAGATTATACATGTGGTGCCTTTAGTATTTATTTAAATAGGCTACGAATATTTATGAAGTAAATTATTAAGTTATTGTAAATTTAAAATGAATTTACAAAAATGGTATGCCATCAAAACATTTTACCTTCAAAAATATCCCATGCATTTATTGTCAAAATTATATTTACGGGAGCAAATAACTATACATTGGTTTTTTTTTTTTAAATAATAGAATGAGATAATGTGATTTACAGAAAATATTTTAGGTTTGACAAATTATTTCAATAACAAAATAATTTTTTT